>CAUYRT010001324.1:0-48782 GCA_963574885.1 Lepilemur ruficaudatus
AAAAGTGGGCAAAGGACATGAACAGAAACTTTTCAAAAGACAGAAGAATGGCCAACAAACGTATGAAAAAATGCTCAACATCTCTACTCATCAGGGAAATGCAAATCAAAACCGCAATGAGATATCACTTATCTCCAGTGAGAATGACCTTTATCAAAAAATCACAAAACAATAAATGTTGGCATGGATACGGAGAGATAGGAATACTCCTACACTGCTGGTGGGACTGCAAATTAGTGCAACCCCTGTGGAAAGCAATATGGAGATACCTAAAAGCAATACAAGTAGATCTACCATTTGATCCAGCAATCCCACTACTGGGCATCTACCCAAAAGAACAAAAGACACTCTATAAAAAAGACACTTGCACTCGAATGTTTATAGCAGCACAATTCACGATTGCAAAGTTGTGGAAACAACCCAAGTGCCCATCAATACACGAGTGGATTAATAAAATGTGGTATATGTATACCAAGGAGTACTATTCAGCTGTAAGAAACAGTGGTGATATAGCACCTCTTGTATTTTCCTGGATAGAGCTGAAACCCATTCTACTAAGTGAAGTATCCCAAGAATGGATGGACAGGCACCACATGTACTCACCAGCAAATTGGTTTCACTGATCAACACGTAAGTGGACACATAGGAACAACATTCATCAGGTGTGGGACAGATGGGAGGGGGGAAGAGGGGATGGGTATATACATACATAATGAGTGCGATGTGCACCGTCTGGGGGATGGTCATGCTTGAAGCTCTGACTCAAGGGGGAAGGGGGGCAAGGGCAATGTACGTAACCTTAACATTTGTACCCCCATAATATGCTGAAATTTAAAAAAATAAAGTTTCAGGTTATAATACAATAAATTAGTCCCAACAGGATGAATTTTACTAATTGGTATACTCAGGGAGGGGGCAAAGGGAGTGGCGACAGTTGTGTATTTGCAATGAGCACAAGCCTTCATTTTTAAGTAGTTGTTTTCTACACTCACTGTTCAATATTTTTTTCTGTCACTCATTATCCATCTTTTTTCCCCATGGTCTTTTATGATCCCTTTTTTTTCTCTTTTCTCATACTCTATCCCTTCTGCTGTATTGGCAGCTAAACTGTAGGTCACATGCAGATCTAAGAAGAATATTGTTTAGGCTTTGAAGTCTGACTGCCCAAGCAGTGTCCATTTCCAAAGTAGAAGTTTGGAAGCTGCCGACATGTAGGGCTTAGCAAACGCACAGTGCAGCTACAGGGAAAGCGTTCAGATCTTTCGTTGTGAAACCGTGCTCTTGGGCTGCCAAATCTCTTCCTCACCCTTCACATGACAGCCACAGAACTTGCCCACGTCTTTTGGCAATTAATCCTAGGATTATAGGATTTTAGAACTAGACTGGACCTCAGAGATCCCCTTCCCCAATACCCTCAATTTTACAAATGAGGAAATGGAGCCAAGAGAGGTTAAGTGACTTGCCAGGGTCACTGAATTAAAGCGTTGACAGGATACAGAGACCCAGACACCAGATCACCAGATTAGCCCCTGAAAAACAAGTACTGGAAAAGCCCAAGAAACCTGACAGGCTATGTCATCAAAACCGAAAGAAAAGATAAATGATCTATAAAAGAAATTTTGGGGAATGGACACCGAGTACTTCAAATGTAAATCAATCCACTACTTAAGATATTTCCAGATATTCTTTGATTTTTTAAAAAGCAAATAAGCATATGACAGTTAAGGAAAAAATAGGCTAGAGCATTACACTGTTTTGGGGTGTTTTTTTTAACCCTTACAGCCATTTATTTTTTAATATTTGATAGTTTTCAGTGTAATATCTTATACACTAGTGACTATTCCATTACACTGACCTCTAACTTATGCCTCTCAGTAATCGAAAGCAGCTGATTTTAATGTGCTGCTGCCTTAGTGTGAGGGCGGTTAAGGCTGCGTTTGTGCGCAATCAGGTTAAGATTGGCTCCAACAGGAGAAAAATCCATACATATGTTGAAAAGATCTAAAAAATGCCTGTATTCCCAACCTGATTACGACTTACATTTTTGCATGGTTTGTCAAACCAGATCACTGCAATCAAATCAAGATGTAAGAGGGGATAACATGGTTTTCTTCTCCATTCTTCCATTAATCACCGTGACCTACTGCAGAAAGGAACTTTTGCCTCTCTCACCTGAGGCAAGGTGGAATACTCTACCGGAAGCTACGCCAATTTTTATCAATTGGTGCTCAAGTTACAAAACTAATTTTCTAGTTTTCATTTCTTTGTAAACAGAAGCTATTTTACTGCAGAATAACGTAGCATTTCTATCAACGTTGTAGTTTAATTCCTTTTGAACAAACAAAACATATTTCATTATAACTTTGAAAAGCTGCCGAATTTAGAGGCTATATGAAAACTGATTTTATTAAACTGAAAATGTAGATACAAGGATTAGAGCGATAGCTATGCTTTCCTAATAAGCAAACCTTGGTAAAACCTAAATACAAATTAAATCAGAGTCTATTACTGGTTTACTTGTCAAAAAGAAAATATTAGCAGATTATACATAAGCATTTTTTTGGCATAATTTAAATTGCTGACAGTCTCGGGTTATATTCCATTAAGACAGTGTACTCTTGTTGGTAGCATAAAAAATATGAATGCAATAAACATTATGGTTTAACAATCTAGCTGTTATCTGGAAAATTCTCAAGCAAGACTGGGGCTAGGTCAAAATAAAGAGTATTGGAGGGGAGAGAAATGTGTTGGCTCTTGTTACACGTGAGCATGTTTGTTATAGGAGCATTTTTAGTTTAATTTTTGCTATTAACGTAAACCACAATTGGGGGACCACGTTGCTGGAAGAGGAATGGGGGAGGGGCTGGTTATATAAACAATATACAACAAAGAAAGTCTTTATTTCCAATACCTGAATACCATCAGGTTTGTTTTTAGGCAGAAGGTTGCAGGTTAAATGCTCTCAGCTATCCAAGAAGTGGCTTATTAGTTTTGTAAGAAAATATTTTCTTATATTTTGACTGAAAAATACCCAGTTTAAGTGAACAAAACCATCCTTGTTAGTGAAAAGCAGACCCAAAAAAATTTTGTTTCAAAGACCCGGTAAGGAAAAGCAAAACTAATTCAAGAGGAAAAGCTGCTTTCCTAATAGTAGCTTCTGAATCTGGATCTAATAGTTCTCAAAGGCCGACTGGAGTCTTCAAGTCTTAAAAGTTTTGTCTTTCTCCATGGATCGTAGACATTCTCTATGAGGCAGCATAATACGGACATAAACCCATTTTAAGCAGATTCATATTCTCTTTCTAGGCTATAGTCATTAAGCTGAAAAGCTATGCCCCGACCGAAAGAATGAAGGCAAAAAAAGTTACGATTATTTTATAGGGCAGTTTTCCAAACATAACTTTCTTTTTTGCGTTTTCTATTTTGTGCACTAGAAAATCCCAACTTCATCACTGGCAATGTAGAATCTGCTAGTGGTACAATAAATGGTAACGAGCGATTACTGCTTTAAGTGGCACGGTGACAGTGCTAAGAACTGCATTTCAAAGTACTAATTCAGCTTCAGCCAGCACCTTAGCTATGTACCCTTCTTCTAATCCTGTTATTACAGAATAATTACTGCAAATCAGTACAATTACTACAAAGATTTGAACAAACACACACATACCAGTAGCTGTTTTCTGCAAATTGTTATCAAAACAAAGAGAAATGGCTAATTGTGGTAACATTAAGACAACGTTTATTCCTCCCAATGTTTGGGCAAGTTTATTTTAAGCTGTCATCTTCAATTAGTAAGGATGCAGATGATTTCACAGATTCCATAAACCTTTCTAATCTAAACTCTTCTCAACTGAAAGTTGGCTGCTCCCCTGACAGCACCATCTGCAAAGGCCTGATTTCATAAGAATCCGCTTTTAGGATACATTTGCAAAAACAAAAAAAAAACCCACACTTTTAGAAATCGCATTTTATAAAGCTCATTTCTCATGTATTCTTCTAAATTATTTTTAAGGTATCATGAAAGTAAATGCAATATTCACTTTATATTCTGCATAACTTAAGCATTTGTTTCTAAATAAGTACAACAGAATGTTATACCCTCAACAATGTTATCATCAGGTTTTCTTCGTAGACAAATACTTTCTACTGGGAGGGAGGGTGAGGAGGAAGAGGAAGAATTCAGAAAGCACACGGCACATGGTAGTGATTATAGTCAAACCTACCTCCTGGACAGTGCCGCATGGTCATCTTACATCTCCTGGATTCAGCAATGGTTGGACATGGTATTGTGTCTTTTGCTGGCTTTTTAACAATTTGCCGTGTTCTGGTTTCCAGACCCCATTTAAATCCACATGTGCGATTATTTCTGCTACATGTTCCCCATTCGCTCCAATGACCAACTTCACATCCTTCTAATAAAGATTTAAAAAAAAAAAAACCACAAACACAGATAACAATTTGGTATCCATTTGCTCCACTGTCATCAGATTTATATAGCAGTGCTTCCCACTCCCCCTACTTTTAAATATAAAAAAGTGGTACAGCCACAGAGATCTATACTTGTCTTCTGGGAACTTTAATTCTTTCAACCATAGGATACTTGCATCTACAAATGTCTCATAAGGAATTAAAATGTTGTTACTTTCCATTTGTCTTAGTTCATTTTTTTTTTTTTGAAGGATGCTACTGGTCAATTCTAATGACACTGGAATGTATAATCTTTAAAAGATTCAAAAGGTAAAAACCTAAATTAGAAGACACTATTTCATACTATGACAGAAGACAAAAATTTTAATTAATTCTGAATGTCCCCCTAATTGAAATAAACAAAAGTGTTTTATTTTGGAAATGCTTGGTGAAAATGATGGGGAACTTGTTTTGCATTTTCTGATACCACATTGGTTAACTGCTCTATGCTTTCAACAGGTGTCTGGAAACCACAGTATGTATTTCTTATATCCCTATATACTGGTGTTGTACATTACTACAGTTTGAAAAGTAAACAAACATGATCAGATATTTGAAAACATGTTTTTCCTAGATATGTAAAAGCTTTTAGCATCTCCTTTGGTAAGTCCATAATAGTGGCAAAGTAAGCTACCCCCAACCCCTGAGGAGGTAGAGGAGGAAAGAAAAGGATAAAGATATGCCAAGTTAAACTTCCTCATCAACTTCACCATCCAAAAGAGCCCTTTCACAATGGTGGATAAAGACTCAAACCCTGAGCCCACATGCAATTAATATTTCACCTTTCTACACTTCATCAGGCATCAGAGCTCTTCTTAGATTTCAAAGACATTGCAGATTTTTATTTGGGGGAATGTATACAACTCTATTTGTAATATGTTTATAGTTAAGGATTTCACCAGCATTGCCATCGAACAGTGGTAATTGGTGTGAATCTTGTCTCTCACAAGAAAATTCTGCATTCTGAATATGTTGTTCTTCTAGTGACTTTATTTTTAATAGAGTGTCACCTATATGGATGTACTAACTCACACATAAATGGGAACATAAGTGTATTATTTCAGCAATATTTCAATAGAAAAAAAGGTCAACTTTTAAGTCTCTGTCTCAGGGGGTGAAAAGTCTAATTTATATCAGAGCTCTGTTGTATGTTATATCAAATATATAATATCAAATAAAACTCAAGGCAGATGAAAGGGACACATCATTACACTTATGAATTAGATTCAGGCATTTATCAAAATGTGCCCACTGACAGATCTTTATCTTTTAATCCGGGGTATAAAAATGCCAAAGTATTTTACAAATACTCAGAAGAACATTTATAAAATGTGTATTTCTAATTATTTTTTTCACAAATAGTATATATGTGTATATTATGCATTCTAGGTACCTAAATTTAGTAAAATTGTTTTAATGTGCTTTACAATATGCAATCATCAACAAAAGATATTTGGTACAAAAATTTCTTTTCAATTGATTTTTTGTTTGTTTTACATGAATGGCTAAGAAAAAAGCTCCAAATTCACATAAATAGCAAAAGCAATAAAGTAGGTAACCAACATGATACTGCTTGAAAAATTTCTCTCTAAACAAAGTGTTTTTCTCTAAGAGTTACTGATTTATTAGATAAGAAGTGGATGTACTACACAGATGATAAAAACCTTTATTAGAAAATAGGTTAACCTAGCAATTGGCACAACTAACAGATTTTGTAGCAAGATATAATATATGAGACTATTCATTGTCATGATGCCTAAAGAATTCAGAAAATCAGCAAAGAACTTCATTTTCAGTTCTAACAAGAGATGCAATTTGTTTTTAGGTTAAATATGTTCAGCATTCAGTTTCAAGAAACAGGTGTCAAAAGTTACAGTTTGAGAGTTCCATTAAGAAGTACTCACCCACGCATTCCATGGTTTCATCTAATGGTGCAAAACCATCTGGACATTCGTCAAAGCAACGGCCTCTATGCAAATAAAAGCCAACTTTGCACTTGGTACAAAAGTCCTTGCTAAAGCAAGAATCACAGTTTTCTATTCTGCATCCTGAAAACAATTTTAAAGAGAAAAAGAGAACGTTTCAGTCAAAGAAATTTACCTGTTTTGCAAATAAAAGTGTCACAAACTCACTGGTTAGCCCAGTTGAAATTCTCATGGTCAGAGAAATATTGTTCAACTCATTTGCTTCCTAATGCCATTTCACTCTAAATCATCCCTACCTCTTCCAACAGCTCACCACATCAATAAGCTAAGAAAGAATGTCAGCACGATGCCCCCATGCAGCATAAGACCCTTTAGAACTGTTTGCAACTCCACGTGGATTAAAACAAAAAGAAAGAAAAAGAAAAACAAAACACCCCCACTATAAATTACATTACTTCCAGGAATAAAATCTGTTCTGTCCTTCAGAAGACCTACACTGGAAAACACAATGGGAACACTGTAATCAGTGCTTGGGGATAGGAAATGAGTTAGAAATTTTAATTTTGAAAACATTTTTAAATACATGGTCTATTATCTAGGCTGTCCACAACCCTTCTGGCACTAGAGACCAGTTTCATGGAAGACAATTTTTCCACAGAGGGTGTACAGGTGGGACTCAGGCAGTGATGCACAGCTGGACTCCTAACAGGCCACATTCCAGTACCAGGCCACCGCCCAGAGTTGGGAACCCCGCGGATTTAGGGCACTGGTCAATGCTGGCATCTACTTTCATCAGAAGGTGATTTGACTTAGATGGGAAGGTGAAGTATAAGTCATTTTAACGAAAACCTTTAATGTGTCAAAGGCTTTATATATACTTCCACTGAATCTTCACAACAATCCTACAAAGGTGGGTAGTGGAATCTTTACTTTGCAACTAAGTAAGCTGAGACTAAGAGAAAATCACATAGCTAGTAGTGGTTGAGTTGGTTCTGAAAGCCCCTAAAACCATCTGCCTTTTTATTTTTTTTAATTTAAGTTTTTTTATTTCAGAATATTATGGGGGTACAGATATTTTTGGTTACATGGATTGCTTTTGCACTGCTTAAGACAACGTTATAAATGTGCCCATCACCCAGATAGTGTACATTGTACCCGTTAGGTATGATTTCACCCATCCCCTTCCATCTGCCTTTTAGATCCATTCTCTGTAACTCACTAACTGATATCTGCTAGGAACAGTTTGTCAAACAGATGTGCTTTCAGGTCTACTCGGTCTGGGTTTGAATACCAGCTCTGTGACTTTGGACAACTGCATGCCTCTCTGAGCTTCTATTCCTTCCTGTATAAAACAGGGATATCACTGACCTTACAAGGCTATGGTAGGGATTTGTAATATACATAACTTGACTGGCTCATAATAGGCAGTCTGCATATAAAAGCAACAGTGAATTGGAAACATGTATCTTTCCACTAACCCACATATATTACAACATGGGATAAAAAGAAGCTGTAATATAGGCGTGTATTCTAGGCCAGATTCCCTTGGTGGCCAATAACATTTGGGCCAGAGATTGTTGGCATGCACAGGTGAAAATAAATACACTCTAAGCTACTCTTCAAGGAGAGGAAAGGAAAGAAGGTTGGAGGATTGGTAAATTGAAAGGTCAGGTTTTCAACAGATTATAGTACATTATTACTTGCAACAGTTTTAACTGATGGCGATTAACAGCATGTAAAGTGCTATGAAAACTCCCCGACATATTTCTTCAACAAGACTCGAAAATTATATTTGGTGCTTTAAGGATTCAGAAGAACTTTAAAATATACAGTTCCTGCAAGCAAAGAGATAATAATGGGGTAAAAAGTGCAACTGAATTTTGAGTGTAAACAGGTTTTTATGTATTAAATTACCACCATGAAGTAATAACTCAACTTCTAAAATGTTACCAAATTTACCAATGAAACAACTGTGTGGGTTAGAGTCCACAGAGAAATTACAACATTGCTCCTTTGGGAGGGAAGAAAATATGGTAGGCACAGAAGAACAGTTTATCACTCCACAGAAGGTTCATTTGTAGTCTTCAACGCTGTAACCTATATTTTAATAAACCAGTGGTCTATAGCTGGTCAGTAGCCTCTTAATCATGGTCAAAATACATGACCATTATGTCCACAAATTGTTAGTTTTCTTGCTATATTAAAAAAAAAAAACCAAGCGGCCCTTTCTGCTTTAGAATTATTTTCCAAGAAATAATGATAAGCATTGCAAAGGATAAAACAGAACTAAAGGGTGAAAAGAAAAAGCATTTATATTTTTTTTAAAAAAAGAGCACTATGTACTTCATAAATCAGCTGTTATCTATACAAGGTCTGATTTCTCTTTAAAATATGGCCTGCACCAATAAGCTTTTCAGCCAAAAAGTTATAGCAGTAAGCATTTGGAATTAATTTTACAAGGTCCTTTGCTGATCTTTATTGTTACTTGTAGCTCTCTTTCGTCCTTTCATTCCATGCTCCTAATACCAGTTTACAGAATGTGAATTTCTGAAATACCTGTCATTCTCTGTAAAGTCCCTCAGGACTTCAGGCAAAAATCTGCTAGAAGAAAGCTTAATTATTTGTTCTCAAATTTAAGTAGAATACGAACATGATACCTTCAAATTGTAGAATTCTAAAGCCACTTAAAAGCACAAGGTGAATTATAAGTAATGACCCAGAAAAAGCTCTAAAGCCTATTGTTAAGTTTAAAAAAAAGGCAAGTTGCAACATATATATGATACAATAAAGCCATATATGCATGTATGTGTTCATGGGCATGAAGTAGTTTAGAGAAGTTAATTTGGGGAGGTGATGGTAGATTTTTGAAATGTTAAAGATAATATTTCTGAATCATAAATCTTTCATAATTGTAAAATGTTTATGTACTAAAAGTGTAACAGAAGAGGTTATTACAATATACATCTGTGACCTACTTACGTTGACCCAAAAAAGCCACTGTATTAACATTATGAAATAAGCCTTTTTGATTTTAACAGACAAGTATAAATAAAAGACATATTATCCCACCCCAAAGTTTTTCAGATCTGGATTCATGAAAATATACCCCTTACTTAATAATGATGAACCTGCTGTAACTTTCAAAATACACATTTATTTAACCATCTCTTGCCAGTAGCCTTTGTTTTCATATGTTCAATGGTACTTTTCTTTCACTCAAATCCTAAGGGAAAAAAACTAAAAATATTGTCTGTGCAATAAAGCATTTTTTAAAAAGCTTTGCTTGGTGCCAAGTCCTAACAGCTGACGAAGCTCTGCTGGCCTTTCCTGGTCTCAGTCCCTCTTTGCCACGACATAAAACCAACGCAGGTGGCCCAGGTGTTCAGGAGCCTGCACTGACAGAACTCATCTAATCACAAATACCTTACTAACACAAGGCTTTTCAGAGCCAGCAACTGCCCAAGCCACCTACCCTGGAAAGTCTCTTTGATGTGCTTCAGCACCTAAAAACCTTTTCTCACCAGCTCCAGATCTAGCTGCAGCCCCCTAACTCTACTCAGCCATTTCTCCAGGAAGTAACTCTTCTGCTTTGGAAAAAACACTCCTTTCAAGGTCTCATGGTCCTATACTTTCTCCCCTAGCCTATAACCACTTCCCCAAAACTACTTAAGCTTGTTATCCTAATTTAATTGGGATTCATATCAACTCTATTATTAATTCAGTTTTTTACATAAAAGTAAAACATTCTCATTACAAATAATTCAAAGCAATACAGAAGGTTTAAAGAAAAATACAGAAATCTTCTTTCTCACCTGAATGGAATTATCAGGCCTATTCCCCAGAAATAGCCACGGTATTAACAGTTTCATCCATATATTAATACTTTGCAAAATCTCTATGTAAATCTTACAAATAAATGAGTGAAACACCATTAAAACACCAGTGGGATCGTACAATAGATTGTTAAACCTCAGAAAACTTTAGGTTGCATAAGAAAATAGGCATATCAAAATTTATTAAAAATAGGCCTTTTCCATAAAAATATGCTTTAAGTCCTTGTTCAGAATCAAAGACTCTGGTTTAGCCAACTTACATGCTTCTAAATTACAGCGCCTCCTCAAAAATGTAATCCAAGTGAGGACTGCCAATATTGGTTTAAGTAAAATTATTGTCCAAGTGAAATAGTGTCCAAATGCAGTCTGACAGGACTGTAATTTGGCAAAAAGGACTTACCCTGGCCAAGAAATGGAAAAACAGGCTGGGTACCCTCTCTCCTATCCTCCTCCAGTACCCCAATAGAGGCTCTAATATAAAATTTCTCAAATGATACTATAGTCCAGTTCAATAGTTCATTCCAAACATTCCCCATGAACCTAGTATGTGCCAAGGAGTGTGCCAGACCCTCAGAACCTAAATCTTGAATATTCATTCCCGATTCTAGAGGTGCTAAGCCAAAGAGGCCACAAGGAAGCAACAGAACATCACAACGTAACAGAGCAGATATTAGAGGCTTGTGCTCGGTATGTTAGAGACAGAAAAAAGGGACCCATTTCCATTCTGCCATTAAAGTTTTGTTTTTTTCAATCTGTGAATTTCCCACTCCTAATAGTGCTGGGTATATAGTGGAGTTTTAATGTTTGCCAAGTTGAACAAACATGAATGCCATTTAAAAACTCAATTTCTTTAATATTTGAATCCTTAGTGTGAGATTGACTGTATTGTAAGTATTTCTAATACTAAAAAAGCCATACTTGCTGTAGAGAACTGTGAATCATACTGGAAGAACCAACAGTTAAACCCCTGAAAACAATTATTCTAGAGAATGTAAATATCAAAGGGAGGCATGTGGTATCTGCAATGGAAGTTGGAACCTCAGATGAGCGAATTTGAGAGAGGCAGGAGAAGCAGAGTCCTGGCAATAGTGGCTATGGTCATACGGTGATGGAGAAACTCACATGGTGTTCAATGGGCCCAATGAAGAGTGGCTTAGAGGGGGAGCTGGGGGCGATGGTACCCCCCCAGTTTAGAAATTGTGGGTGGAGATTATAAATTATTTGTATTTTGTGTAATTTCAATAACAATTAAAGTGAATAAAAATGAAGCTAGGTTCAAGCTTACAGGCTTATTCTGACTAGCAGTGAGTGGTCCACATAGATTCCGGAGCATGAGAGTAACATGACCAATTGGTCCCTTGTTTCCTCATTTAGATTGACAAAAGTTGCTAGGGGCCAGGCATCCTGGTGGATAGAGACCTAGAAGCCCAGAAGAAAGAGCAAAGTTCACACAACCTCTCCGGATCTTCATCTACTGTAGGGAAAAATCGACAGGCAGGCAATTAGGTAATAATTATCTACCCTAAACCAGAAAATATGAGTGAACTAATGAGTGGGTATTTTCAGAAAGTTAACCTTCCTGAAAGCCAGGAGAGAGAAGTCGGGAAAGCCATGGAGAGGCCCAACATTCTCAGTGGAAACAGTAATGGGGAAAGAAGTTACAAGGAATCAAAAGCATCCACAAACTGAGTGGAGGGGGAGAAGACACAAAACTGAGAGAAGCCAAAGATCACACAATTATCCCCCCACTTTCCTTTGGTCCCACAATGCTCTCAGGGCACTTGACATTCTGAGAAAGTTTTGTTTATCTTCCCAGCTAAATCTAGACGACAAGAACCATCTCTCTATTGATTATCTCAGCATGGTCAATCATATAAACAAGAAAAATTAAAAGCATGGGGAAAAAAAAATCAACCTTTCTTAAATCCAACTGTGAAAATGGAATTCTGTATATCACAAACAATTATTAAAGAAAGGGAAGAAATCATTGAGGCAGTTAGGTTTCAGGACTATCGTTTCATATTTACAATTAAACTATTTCAATGATGATGCAGAGGCAGCATTACTATGACCTCAAACACACACCGAGGAATCTATTTTCTTTTATAATATTTCTTGATGTCATCAGGGCTGTGGGCTTCGACTGCCAGCATTTCAAACCAGCATCTCTGTTCA
The DNA here is from genome assembly GCA_963574885.1 of Lepilemur ruficaudatus. Taxonomy (NCBI): domain Eukaryota; kingdom Metazoa; phylum Chordata; class Mammalia; order Primates; family Lepilemuridae; genus Lepilemur; species Lepilemur ruficaudatus. The sequence continues at coordinate 12,401 of CAUYRT010001324.1, forward strand.
GAAGGTGGCAGTCACTGACACCTAGGCGTCAGGTTGTAGTTGCAAGGATCAAAGGGCATCAAGCCAACCTCTGGACACCCCTAGAGGTTTCTCTGCTACTTGTATGCTAAAATTTGAACAGAAATTAAAGGGACAGGTTGTTTTAAAAAAAACACTCAAAGTTAGACTTTTAGTAATTTCTCACATGGAAACTACTAGACTGTGAAACTGAACATGAGGTTTTAAAAAATTGTTTAAGTATTTTTAATCTTCTCTAACAACTTCAAATACTACTATTTAACATTCCTTCTCAAAACTTGCAATGGTTTATAAATATCTGTAAATAAGTTTTAAGCTTTATGTTACCAAAATCATGCATTCTAACGTCTACCATGGCAGCAATCTAATGAGAGCCAGGATTGGTGAAAACTGTGACCTAAGAGCTACAATCACACTTTTTAATAATATCATCCAGTAACACACAGCTCATTAGAAGCTTCATTATATTTTAACCTATAGAAAATAAAGAATAGATCCAGAGGTTTCAGGGCTCAATGTTTCATATTTATAATTAAACTATTTGAGTGATGATGCAGAAAAACCAGCATTAGTAAGTTAAGAGAAGATCCAAGATTGAAGTCTGTGTAAAACCCAGTGGAATGGGTTTAAGACAAGCTTGGCTGTATTAGTTAGGGTAGCTGGCATAGGATGACATTCAACTGTGTCAAATAAAGAGGATACAGAACAAGAGCCAGAGGCAAGAAATAAGAACTAGCTTGAGAATATAGTGGACACTCAGACTGTACAGCGGTTAGCAGATCTGAGGTTAGAATCTTGGCTTGATTACTGTTGTGTGACCATGGCCAAGTCAGTAAAGCTCTCCTGGCCTTAATGCCCTCATGCATTTTAAAAAGAAAAAGTAACATCAGTCTCTATCTCATAGGATGGTTGAGAGGATTCAGAGGCTTAACTAAAGCAAAGATCTCAGCGCAGTATCTGCTGAGTAATCAGTTATCAAAGTATGTGAGCAATTATTAGTATAAAAATTTACTACCATATGATCCACTGCTGGGTTATACATCCAAAAGAAAGAAAATCAGTTTGCTGAAGAGATATCTGCACTCCCATATTTATTGCACTATTCACAATAACCAAGGCATGGAATCAACCCAAGTGTCCATCCACAGATGAATGGATAAAGATAACATGGTATATGTAAAGGAATGATATTCAGCCATATTATGAAACACTGAAACACTGTCATTTACAGCAACATGGATCAAACTAGAGGTCATAATGTTAAATGAAATAAGCCAGGCATGGAAAGACAAATATTATATATTCTCACATGTGGGAGCGTAAAAAGTGTATCTCATGGAGGTGAAGAGTAGACTGGTGGCTACCACAGGCTGGGAAAGGAAAGGGGAAGAGGAAAAAATATCTGGTTAAGGGGTAACAAAAGTACAGTTAGATAGAAGGAATAAGTTCTAATATTCAATAGTACAGTGGGGAAATTATGGTAACAATTGATTGTGTATTTCAAAATAGCTAGAAAAGAATTATAAAGTTCTCAACACAAAGTTAAATGTTTGAGGTGATAGATACTCCAATCACCCTGATTTCGATCATTTCACATTGTATATAAATATCAAAATATCACACATACCCTCAAAATACGTACAACTATTATTTATCAATAATGACATTTTTAAAATTTAGCAACTAAAACAAAGATGGCAGTCCAAGATAGTGGATGGACGGAAGCTCAAATAGGATACTCCACATGGAAAAAATATATGTAATTTCAATAAATTTCATATCATTTCAATAAATTTCATACATATGCACTACTCAAATGAAGAGCATTATCCAAGGCCCACTATCCATAGTAAACAGTGGTTTTACCCTGTTTTAGGTCATGCAGCTTAACAAACTGGTTATAACCATTTGTTGAGCACCTACATGGAAAGGAATTTGCTCTGAACATTAGGAATCGGGGGTTAGAAAAGTGAGATTTAAAGGCAATTTTGACCTTGGGGAGAGAGGGACAGAAATCACATTCTCTGTGCCCTACTCCCTTCACCACCACACAGGAGTGGGAAATGCCTGCCTTACCTATTTTAGACAGTAAAGTCCTGGCCTCGGCAGTGATTTTAACCCTCCAATTGCAATTAGGTAGGATGAATGAACTCCATCCAGAAATTTACATATTGTTTTTCAAATCACTATAGAGAGCTCTACCTTGCATGCCATAGGACCCTTTATTTCAACTTCTAAGGATATATATGCTGTCAAAATTTTTTTTTCTCCCAACTCATTTTAACTTAAAATGTTGCAACAGTTCATTTAAAAAAAAAAAAAAAACTCAAACTTGTGAAATACGTTGCTGGTAGCTTCGCTGTAATATTTCAATGTTTGAATGTTATATCTTGCCCACCCACACAAAAAAGTATGAAGAAACATTGAGGCTTGTGTAAAATCATGTGGTCAAATAATGAAGTAATAATGAAGTCAACATACTAATTAAAATGTTGGCTTTATTTCTCATATATTCATGTGATGCATATTTGAAATCATTCTCAAAACAAATGAAATCAGAACTTGGAAGACATTCGCTGGTAATACAATTCTAGGTGTTTAAAGGGTTTTTCTTTTCCATTTAGGGACGGGAGGGGAGAGAAGGACAACTACCTCAAAATAAAATAGGAAAGGAACGTAATAGCAATGAAAAGTTTTAGAAGTTATAAATCAAATTAATATCTCATATCAGATTTTAAATTTCTACCAGTAGCAGATCTCTCATCCTGGTTACTCCTTGTGCTTTTCCTTTTTTGGTAACTTGTCACCCTTTTATTTTCAGGTGGGACCAAAGCCGTTTAACAAACTTCAGACCTGAGTCTTAGTTGAATTTTTCCAAATGTCGGAAAACGTAGAACTCTCCACCCAACTAAATGGAAAATCATCTGTAAGCTAATATATGTCTTGCCCTCCACTCAACCCACATCCAAGGAAAATGAGAAGAATCTCTTAATCCCTTTACACTCCACATAGGCTAGAAGAGCAGTCGGCAAACTTTTCTCGTAAAGAGCCAGATAGTAAATATTTTAGGCTTTGCAGACCATACGGTCTCTGTCTAAACTCTGTGTTACTCATCGCTGTTTTAACACAAAAGCAGCCATGGACGATATATAAATAATTAAGCATGGATGTTTTCCAATGAAATGTTATTTATCAACTCTGAAATTTAAAGCTAATATTTTCAAGCATCACAAAATAGTTCTTCTTTTGATTTTTCCCCCAACCACTTAAAAATCTAAAAGCTATTCTTAGAGAATAGGCAAGATCTTGCTCTCAGGTCAGTGTGCTGACCCCTAAGCTAGAGAATTACTGAAATCCATGGGGCACCTTGAAGGAAAAGGAAAAAAGTTTCCTTCTGAAAACACCAACTGGTAATATTTAAGCGTGGGAGGCACAGTGATGTCTTACAAACGCAATCTGGCTGTGTGCGTAAGACAAACATCAGATGAGTATGAGGATGCTGGGATTTAACTATCTTGACAGGAGAACACTTTTATCTCAATACTTTTTACACTTGGTAAATCAAGAAAGATGACTCCTAATCAGTTGCCAATAGGTCAAAATTCCATCCTATTTTAATAAGCTTCTAATTTTTGGCTTGTGGTAGCATTGACTTTTTAGTGAAAGAGCTGGTTGGAAAAAAAGGGAAAGAGAATAATTTTACAAAACAATGTGTTTTGGCTGAAACTGGCATAATATTTATACCTAGTCCTATGGTTTGGTTTGTTATCTTTTTTTTTTTTGTGGGGGGGTGGGTGGCTTAAAAGAACACAAATTTATTCTCTGGAGGTCAGAAGTCCCAGTGGGTTATGTTTGGCTAAAGACAGGTTGTCGGCAGGGCTACACTTCTGATGGCTCTAAGGGGAGATCTGTTTCCTTGCTTTTCCAGCTTCTAGAGGCACCTGCTTTCCTGGGCTTGTGGCCTGCCCTCCAGCCCTCCAACCTCTGCTCTGTCATCACATCTGTCACCCTCTCATCTCCCTTTCATGATGACCTTTGATCCACCCCGTTAATCTAGAATAGTATCTCCATCTCAAAATCCTTAACTTAATCACATTTGCAAAGTCTCTTCTGCCGTGGGCCCTAGTGTGCTGACCCCATGGATGCTGCCAGGCCCTGCACTCCGACCCACTTAAATCTCACCTGCCTGCTCTTCCCCTGCCTGCTCATACCCCCAAGAGCTGAATATGGCTGGACAATGAAATCCCACAACCTTGCTGACTGGTCTTTTTTTGTTTTTCTTTTTAGTGAGCAACAGTTGTGTTAGGGATGTTGTCAAAGTTACCCACTAGCTTCTGGCCTTATTTTAAAATGCCAGTGGGCCCTGTGGGCTGCTGCCACCCATCGTGCTGCCTGGCGCCTTCTCCTTCCTACTCTCCTCAAGCCCTCCAGCACCTCCTCCTTCCTCACTCTCAGCTCTCAGGCTCACGTCCCCTTTCTCTGAGGACAATGGAGGCAATTAGAAGAGAACTTCCACAATCTCCCCTCGCCATCTCTGCCTCTGTCCCTGCGCTGGGATCTGTGTGGCAGGATGAACATCCTTGCATGGAGGACCCTTCCACTTGTACTACTCCAAGACGTCACTCCACATGGTTTGATATCTCTAATCAGCAATGTTTAAGGTAATTTTGTCATACCTGCCAACCTAGTTCGACGATAAAGTAGATAGTCTCAGTTGTATTGTGCAGTGGCAGCCAATCCTCGGGCCAGTCAGTAAACTTCTCAGAACTTCTGCTACCTGCTCAGTAAATGGGGATACTGCTAACTCCCATCTAGGATTTCCAGGTGCAAATAAGAAGATGTAGGTCAAAGTACTTCAAAAACAAAAGTGCTAAATATGCCTTACCCACTCACTTACTCTCACTTACTACTCTTCCTCTGATTGCCCGATTTGTGAGCCTTCCAGCTATCATCAGATACTCTTCAAATAAACTTCACAGAGAAAAGAACAAGTATATACAGTCACTGTGGCTGCTTTCCTATGACTCCTTGTACTTCCCCAAACCATAACAATCAGGATAATGCCCCAATAACAGTGAAATGACTTTCATGAAGATCAACGGGTTTTTGTTTAAACAGTGCAACTTTGACATTGACCACTTGGCTCCTTCTTGAGCCTTCCTATTTCTGCTTCTGAGACATCAGCCTCTGGATTTTCTATTTTCCCAGTGACTTGGTCACAGCCTCCTCTACCAGCTTTAATTTGCTTACTGTGAAATGTCAACATTTTTTAGGGTTTAATCTCAGAACCCTTTCCTCCCCTCTTCAGTCTATAGTCTCCTCTTTGTTTCAATGTCTCAGTTCAGACCTCCCTGGGCAGCTCCAGCCCCTTGTAACTGCCCACTGGGTATCTTCACCAGGATGTCTCAGATCGCCTTGAGCTCAACATGCCCCAAATCAAGCATTCCACCATCATGACCATTCTCTCCAATAAATATGTTTTTCCTCCTGTGTTCCTTGGTAAATTCTACTCTCTACTCTTACGATTTTGGCTAGTGAGCTCATCTTAATTTTACCTTTTATCTTCATCCGACATCCTCCAATTGATTATCAAGTCTTAATTCATCCTTAATATCTCTCTCCATTCCCCCAACTCTATCTTCACCGTAACTACCTTGATTCATTTATTCATTCAACAAATACTCATGGAGCACCCACAGTGTGTCAGACACTGTTATACATATCAAGAGCCTGAACAAAACAGATAAAAATCCCTTCCCTCTTGGAGCATACATTTCAGTGGCAGAGTTAAACAACAGAATATGTTAATTAACTGATAAGTGCTAAGGAAAGAAGAGAGTAAATGGATGAGGAATGGAGTGGGGATGAATAAGGAAGAAAGGAAGTATTAAGACTCGAATTTTAGATACATTGGCCAGGGTAGGTCTAACTGACGAACCAGTTCTTATGTTTTTAAACCGAGATTGCTGATCTTGCTCATTACTGACTCCCTTCTAACTCATCTTGCATGCCGCAAAAATAATAATTCCTGAAATCCACAACCTTATCATTCCCTTACTTAAAAATCCTTCTCTGACTACTTATAGTTTTCAGGAAAATATTTAAACTGCCTAAATTTATCACATAAGGCTTGTCATAATCTAGTCCCCACCAACCTAACTAGTATCATTTCTGTTTATATAGTGAAATTAATTGTACTCAACCACCTGCATTGTAACAGTGGATGATGTTTCGTGACTCCATGCTTTCACACTTTTTTTCTACCAATAATAATTCCAGAAACACCCACAGTGTTCATAAATGTCTTCTCCTTCATTGCTGCAATCCACCCCAGCTTTAAAAAGTATCTCTTAACCCAGTTAGGTTAACTTTATCTGGGAAATAGAAATATACACCTCCTCTGTACACTTGTTTGGGGGAAAAAAAGACAGAAAAGGTATATCTAACAGCATAGTTGGCACACAACAGAAGCTCAACAATTAGCAGCCTTTATAACATACTACACTGCATCGATTATCTGTCTTTTCCGCTAAGTCCGGAGTTTCTCAGCCTTGACGCTACTGACACATTGAGCTGGATAACTCTTTATGGTAGGAAGCCGTCCTGTGCACTGCAGGATGTTCAGCAGTATCTGTGGCCTGTACCCACCAGACACCAGTAGCACTCTTGCAATTGTAATAACCAAGAATGTTTCCAAACATTACCAAGTGTCCCCTCAGGGGCAAACCCACCCCAGTTGAGAATCACTGCATTAGACCATACTCCAGGTACCTAGTCCTAAAGCCAGCACCTAGTAGGGTCTTCAAATAACCATGTCAGTAAGAACCAAATTCTGCCTTCTAAGCCCCACAGATTAGTTTTGCCTATTTTTGAAACATATGTAAATGTATATATTATTTTCATGGCTTTTTTCATTTAACATTATGTTGTGAGATTCATTCATGTCATTGCACACTGCTGCAATTAATTTATTTCTACTTCTGTACACAGGTATTTCTTTTTATTAATATATTATATCTTCTTAGATATTCTATTATTTGGACATTGGGCTGTTTCCAATTTGTAGCTAGTATGAATAGCATTGCCATGAATAATGTTCTATATGGGTTTTGGTTACAAGTCAGGATAGTAGTTAGCCAGAGGAGAAGAGAGCAGTGAGTGGGTAGTGCTAACATTGTTTCTTGACTTCAGTGGGGGTTACATGTGTATATTCATTTTGTGATAGTTCATTAAACTCCCCATTTATTATTTGTGAACTTAGAATTCTGCATACTTCATTTAAAGCTTTTTAATTACTAAGAACTTGAAAGGTATGTAAATAAAAAGGGGGTGGGGATTCTGATAAACATCCAACAATGCAAATATTCATGTGAATAATAGATGGCCAAAGTCATTTGTATCAAAGCATATTAAAACAAATGTATCTTTATACTTTTAATCATTAATAGCCAGTGAGATGCAAGAGAAAATATCTGCTGTTAGTGAAGATGTAAACTGACACAACTTTTCTAGAAGGCCATTTGACAATATACACCAAAAGCCTTTAAAACATGTATTATGTTTAGAAATTCATCTTACAAAAATAAATCAAGCAAATGTGTAAAAATATGTGAGAGAACAAGAATTTATATTAATATATAAGGATATTTTCCATGGAACTTCTCATAATAGTAAAAAACTAAAAGCAAATGTTCATTAGGCAATTAATTAAATATATTATGATATGTTCACTCAATAGAATACATGCAGCCATATTTAATGACATAAAAATGTTTATAATTCATTAAAACAAGTTACAAAACAAAAATTACACATTTATAAGGGAGAAAGACATAAATATGCCTAGAAAAAAATGTCAAGGACAAAAGCTAAAACCTTAACTTTTGTTACCTTTGAGAAGTGTTTTAATTTTTGCTTTTTATTAAGGCCTATATACCTTCTAAGCTTTCTGTAAGGAATATGTAACAATTTAAGAATATAGTTGTATGTAAATAAGTTTATCAACGAATGAAAAAGAGAAAATAGAGAAATATCACCTAACACAGTATTAGGGACAATGGCAGCTTCTAGTGTCTGTTAGTATATAAACTTGTGGCATTCCTCAAAGGGTTATTGAATTGGTTTTTATAAGCATGGTTGAATCTTACATGCTTCATACTGTGTGTACCAAAGAAGCCAACCTCACATAACATTTCAGAGAGCAAGACTTCCTTCAGAAGAAGGATACTGCTTTATATTTGGAATCTTATTCTAGTGATTAGGAAATGGATTAGCTAGTTTGATTTACAGGATTTTTAATCTACTATTGCTTAATGTATAATTTTCTTCTCTACCATCCAGCAAGAATCTCTTAACAAAAAGTGGATATGATTTCAAATTTTAAATCTATGATGGCTTTTCCAATTTAAATCTTTCTCTTCCTTTAAATGGAATACAAATATCAATGCAATATTTTCAAGGTAGCCACCAGAAAAAAAAAACAGCCAATTGTTGGTATGGAAGAACCATGATCACAGAAAGTCTTCTATTAAGAATTAAGAAAATTTTTCATTTTTGCTTTGCTTCACAGGAGTCTTGCTAATAAGCATCTGGCTTAAACCAGATAAGTAATGATTTCCTCTAAGTCAGTAAACTCCAACAGTGACTGCCTTCACTTACAGTAAGTATAACCACAGCAAACCCATTCTCAAATGTAGATTCTCTTTCCAAGGCGGATTTATAGTCACCGTTCTTTCCATTTCTGAGAAAAAGAATCAACTTAGCCAAAATGTGCTTTTTAATTCCTGCCTAGGAGTATGTCTCCAAGGAAGACTCTGTTCATACACTATGAAGTATTGCTGAGGTGACCATCACACCAGTTTGCACAGGACAGTCCTGGTTTACACCTAGTGTCTCTGTACAATTATTAATGGCAGCCCCTTTCACCTGCAATGTGCCAGGTTGAGTAACATATCATATGGCCAGTCTGTTGTTCATACATAGTACATATAATGCTAGCTCTAGAACTTGGAATAAATCCCTTGATCCACCTACAATCTTGCCTCAGCTTCCTTGTGCACTGATAGTCTGCAATAAAAAAAAAGTCTACAGAATAGTCATGGACCTAAATTCCCCCACCCCCCCGCAATTTTAAACCAATCTGAACAGGAATACATTTCAAGATGGACTCTATCCCTCCTCTAGAAGTTCATAAATTATGAGAAACAAATTACTAGGTAGCTCAAATCATATACCTTAAGGACAAAATACATATTTGCAAAAATTAGCCATCTATTCTTGTTGGGAGTTGTATCCCTCCTAGTTATTAATACAAACAATTCCATGAAATGAAGGTAGATCCAAATTTCCTCTAAACCTAAATATTTCTATCTCTGCTAATAGTAAAACTATTCACCCAGTCATCTTAGCTAGAAACCTTAGGATCAATTTTGATTCTGCTTTTCTCTGTGCAGTTAATTACCAGACTTCACTTGTTCTATTTTGAAAGCCTCTGGAACTCACTGGCCACAAATCTTTCACCAGAACAAGATTTCTAATCTGCAATTGCTACAGCAGCCTTCCTCTAGTTTTTCTTCCTCTCCAATTCATCTCCCTCACTTCTCCTAGAATTATCTTAAATAAAGTAATCTCTTTAGTCCACTGCCTGCTCAGTACCCTCAGATAATACACAGATTTCTCAGCCTGGCATTCCACACCTTTATCAGTTGCACTCAAGCCTCCCTTTCTATCCTCAATTCCAACCACACCTGCCACGTGGCACATGATGTACAATGGCTCTCGTCCAGCAATGGTATTGCTCTCCTAGGTCTTTAGAAATGTTTGGGGACATGTTTGCTTGTCACAGTGTTTTGAGGACACAAAGGACATTTAATGGACAGGGACCAAAAATACTAAGTATCCAGCAATGTAGGACAAGTCCCATGAAACAGAGACTTGCCTTGCCAAAATGCCAAACAGCACCCCAGGTGAACTTCTTGTTCCCCAAACACATTTTTTTTTTTTTTACATATGTGGTTCCTTCTTTCCAGAATTTTTTTAACCACACTCCTCTAGAGTTCTGCCTCCTTCCAAAATAACATCATCCTTGGATGACACAACTCAAAATTCTCTTCTTATCTAAAGACCATCTCAGCAAAACAGTCACATTCACAGTGTGTTAATGGGAGATCATTAAATCACTCTCATATAATGATTTAATGTCATTGATTAATGAGTGATTTAATACCTATTGATATATCACTTAATGCATTAAGTTATGATTAAACTGCTTACCCATCTGTCATTTTACACCATGGCCCCCCCTTTTTTTTTTTATCCCCTTCTACTTCCTAAAATTTGAGCTCCTTAAAGAAAGGAATCTTCCTTTGGCATCTCATTTTTTTAAACCTCAATTGCTACAAGAAGTTGACCTAGAAGATGAGACTCATTCTATAAGTGATTTTTGGATTAAAACATGAAAAGTTGTACCCTCATTCCTATGTACAAAATGCCATTCCTTAACCTTTTTTGTAGTTAACTTAAAACTCAGAAAGTTACATGTTTATTAGTAATGATGCTTAAAGAAAATTAAAATGCATATATTTAATTGCAGATTAAAGCAGGTATCACAAACTCAAGTAAAAGTAGAAACTGTGGTAAACCAAAGAGATTGTTCCCAGTGTAAAGTATTTAAATTCTTTTGTGATTTATTTTTTGTTGTTGCAAGCATTGAATAAGTACTCCTTACAAATGATCCACCTAACAAGTGTTTGAAATCCTTGTAATGAAAAAATACCCATGTAATCTTAAAAAATAAATGCGTGCAACACTGTGTGATATACTTCTATACAAACTGTCAAGTAAAAGTGCTCCTGTTCAACCCCACTCGTTTTTGCAAGTTTGAGCTTAGACTATTTCTACAGCCTATTACAAATATACCTTGTTTTTCCCCAGACAAAATTTCCAACTTAGTTCATCCCCCAAGTTGCATATTCAGCACAACAGGACAGACAAAGCCAAATGCTCACTTGCACATCTGTTCATGTCTGGGGCTCGGTGTCCGTAGTACCCTGACGGGCAGGAATGCAGGCACTCTCCGTACTGGCGCATCCCTTCTCTTCGAAGAAAGAAGAACAACTTCTGTTGACATCGACTACAGCCATTGTCCTTTGAACAAGACAAACAACCCTTGCAAATGGGATTTGATACATAACTAGCTGTAAAAGAAAAAGAAAAAGTATTTAAATACGAATATGATCAAACTTCTGGTCAATATACCTCGTTGAAAGGACAAATGTTTCTTGTCTTCGTGCTCTACTCTCATAGAAATACTAGACAAAATATCCCTTCCCTTCCTACTCCCCCCAACTCCCACTAAAAAAGGGTTAATATACAAACTTAGAAGCAAAGAAGAAACTCAGAGGCAGAGTAGAGGCTAGAAGGTGAAATTGAATGGCTCATGGAGATGCCAGATCAGACAGAGGTAGAATTTATGGCAAGGTCCTGAATTCAGGCCAAGAAACAAGCATGTGAAGAACTGACACTTAGCTCCCTTTATGTTGACAGGAGTTGAGAAGGCTGTTGGCACATAAGTACTACAACCCCCTACCCCAACTGGCCAGAGCAGAGGATTCCGATCCTGGACTGGGGGCACCAAGGCGGTTGGGCACAGGACAGAGAAAACACACCTAAGACATAAGAATCCTAAACCTGCAGGAGATCCAAGTGTGGGATCCAAATTCAAACTATTGTTATAGTATAGTATGGGGTCCCCAAGTCAAGAAGTTAACGCAAACTTGTCCAGATCCAGGAAAACGCAGAAAGAAAAAATATATACATATATATGTGTGTGTGTATATATAAATACCCTCTAGAAATTTTCTATAATCCTGAGACTTTCCCCTTGGAAAACAAGAATTGTATAAGCAGAAGGTTCTCTGTCCCACAGTCATCACAAACTAAAGTTGAAGCTATACTTACTTTCAGTTCAAAAGTTAAACCAAGAACTCTTTGTCACCATAAACCACACTCCCTAGTAAGAAGTATGGAGGAGAGAGAATTATAGAACCAACAGAATCAACATAAATTAAAGGCCTTTTCTTTTGTTTTCATGTATCAGAAGCCAACTTTCATCTTGACCACAAAGATTGCAGAGTCAACAAATTGTGCCCTGTATTTTTTTTTTTTTTAAAAAAAGGTATTCTTAAAAGCATTAAAAGCACTGCTTTATTTACTTGAACCTCGACAGACTTAAGCCATGAGAATGAATTAGGGAATACTCACCCCAGTCCATATCTTAGGTATCTTTATAACCCTACACGTGAGGAATTCTCTTAAAGCAAAAGTGATGGGAGCCACACCCAACCTAAGTGCTCCCTCCCCTCTTCCTCTAATCTTCTTCAGCCATAATACTGCTCAATGCTGAAGAAAAAGAGCCCATGTGTTATTTTATTTTGTCATAATTTGAAGCTTCCTGCCCAAACCTAGAATAGACTTTTCAGTTTAATTAACATTGTCCAGTGTCAACTATCCTAGTGGCCTTCTCCGTGTGGTATATCAATAGTATAGTAATTCACAAGACCTTCTCCATCCATTATATGGTAACTGCATTAACCTCTGTGTCTAAAAACAGGCACAAATAGACATTTAAACATGACTAAAGTAACTGACTTTGTCAGGATCTTAATAAGTGGCTCTGTCCATTGCTATGAGATTTAATTCAAATGTGCAGGTGAATAAACAGATCTTAATTCTCAGCTTTGATGACCATGTTTATTTGCTCTCTCTGTGAGCTTCAACTTTTCCAACCCTGAAGCCCGCTGAGATCCAGAGCTTGGTCATTCCAACCAAAACACTTTTCTGCATCTAGCCCCACCCCAAATTCTAAAGATGAAATGTATCACCCAAAACATTAAAAATCCTGAAAAGAGTGACAGTGATTCTAGTACAAACTCACAAATATGTCCTTGATGGGAAAAAGAACATTATGTAGATTTAGAAAACAAGAAAAAGCATGACTCAGAAACAAGGTTAACAATACTTATATATCATGGGCAATCATAACAAGAGAAACAACAGCATTAAGAAGAACTCCTTACTTTTAATTCTAATTAGTCAATTTCTGTTCCTTCCAAATTGCAAAGTTGGGCCTTTTTATGAATCCTGATATTTTAAGTTTGATCTTTTGTTAAATCAAATCCAGTTATTCACATTTTATCTCATAGCATTTTGTGTAGGTGTTGAATGCCCATCTGTTTCCAATATACTCCTGACATTTTTAAGAAGTGTTCCCCTGTTTTTGGAGTTAGCCCTTGCCAAGCAAGAAGAAATCTAAATTCCTTCTAGGTGAAGGCATCCATTCCTGACAAAGGCACAGATTTCTAATTCTGAAAATAATGGAACTAAACAGTGGGCTGTTGGCATCTTAGCCTCATTCCATATTTGCTGGTTAAATAATGTTGCAATTTCAACAGATTTTAAAACAATTAATACTAAGTTCAATCAACAAAACCTTCTTCTGGAAACAATAACAGGGAATTTGCATGTGGGATCCTACACAAATCAAGTTGAACACAGATGCTCCCCACTGGAGCTTGGCAACACTGGAATGAAAATACTGTAACCATCTATACTACCCAAGTTCAAACTCAGTTAAGCAATCAAGGTCACGAATTAATGTGCCACTTGACCAAAATGAGAAATGCCTATCTTAGGATACTTTGCTTAGTTTCATGTAAAACTGTAAATATTTACATGAAGTATTACCATAGAACATGTAATCTCATTGTTAATGTAAAGACAACAAATTTTAATGCTAGATGTTCACCATTATAATCATCGTGCCCTAGATAGAAAATATTAAAATTAAAAATGTTAATAAAGCCTAGAGATAAATTTCTAAATTTCCTTTAAAATTCTAGAGGGACTATATTAACATGAATTTAATCTAGAATAAAATTTGAGTATAATGACTAAGAGCAAAACTTATGCCAAAAATTCCAAACCTTTAGAACTTCCAGAATTTGTCTTTTGTCACAAGTTCTGTAATAGGGAATAACATTTTGAGGTACAAAGCTTGCAAAGCTTTAACTTCCCAAGAAGTGCTAGCTTTGAGAAATTCATATTAATTGGTTACCTAGAAATACTATTTGAAAATTAATACCATTTATCCATCTAAATTATGTCAATTAGAAATAAAAGATTAGATACTTATATCTAGAAGTATTCCTTAAGAAAATAATATTTCTAAAAACTTATAAGCCCCTCAAAATATGGGAATCATCTCTAGAATAAATATTTTTAATAGCATCAGGGTTAAAGGTCTTGAATCCAATCATTTTGTTTCTCCTACCAAAATATGTATTTACCGTACAAAAACTCAAAACTAGGAGAAACTAGATTTTAAAATGTGGAGGGAGAGAGAATCACAGACCTGTATTAATACATGAAGTGCTAGTATCTTCCAAAAAGTGAAGAAAATTACCATAATCTATAAGCCCCTGATTACTGTGCCAGGACCATTTGAGCCATAATCCTCAAAGACTGGCACCTCAGAAGTACATTTACACCCATGATTAACTACAGCCATAGTGGGGTTCACTGAACAGGATGTATTTTACACAGCACAAGGAAGCAGAAAGTCTCTGTAAGGCATGTGTCACGAATGCTTCAAGTCTAATTTAAACAAAGATGTCACAGAAAAGCTCAGAATACTTAGCAACTACAGGTCAAGGAAAGACAAGGAACCAAGATATGGCTGCAAAATAAATGTGGGAAGAGTCTTTCATGGTTCTGTTTGAGGGCACACAGGTCTGTCCAGAACATGATTCTTCTTTTAACTTAACAGCTTGCCGGCATTATTAAAATTCCAAACAATCTACCAAGCTGGAGAAGATTGGGAAGATACACCAAAAAACAAACCCAGAGGAAGAATAACTTTGGTTCAACACATTTTACCTTGAAACAAAGGTAAAACATGTGTCCCCCAAAACATAAGCAGCCGAAGCAAATGTGGGGTGCCCCTCTGGTGGTAGGAGACACAGATATTCCAAAGGAGTTTCTGAATGCAATTAATGCATTATGCAATGCAAGGTATTTTTTTTAATCAGTACCCACCAGGTCCTGATCTTCAGGGCTCAACACCACAGAGACGGGCTCAAGGAAAGCTCAAATAAGCACAGAGTCAGTCATCTTCTAGCCTATGCCAGACAGAGAAGCTCAAGTAGAACAGAAGAATTCAAATAAAAAAGTGGGATTTGGAAATTCTCCAGAAACATTTCCAAAACCAGTCATTAATACCCAAAGTCAAGTAAAAAGACAAGACATAAGTCACTATCTATAGACCACAATAAAAAATTAAAACCATGGGCTCTCCATTTAGCACATCCAATTCCCCAAATGATGAAGCACTTCCCACAATTAATGCTTTGGGAAGCCAAAGCCCTGTAAGAATTACTCCTCTTTGTCCCCCGCAAACTCTTTGACACAAAGTTTTATAAGGCATGTCCATGTCCCTACACTAGATGTGAATTGACAAGCAATGAAAGAAATGTACAATTAAGGATCAGAACACACATCACAACTATTAAAACGCTGGCAAAACATGCACCAGAATCACCGAGCTCTTCAGCTTGTACAACTGCTAACACTAATGACATTCATTAGATGATAAAGGCAAAAATATAGATAGGATGGTCGAGTACTGCTCATTTTTACATAAAGAGATGATGTTTTTGAAACAAGGGAAGAACCATATGGTAGGTTCTGTAAAATAAGCCACCTACTTGAATCCACGAGAGAAAAGTATTTACTCCATAAAACTCTTCTGACAAAAGAAAAGCAAGCTTGCAGTTAGAATGTGTGTGATCCAATAAGCCTTGGCCAGAAACTGCTGTGCCGTCCAGATTACTCACGCCAAGTGTTGGCTTGAGCTTTCACAGCACACTTAAAAGACCCCATGGAAATGTTGACAGACTATTGGTGCTAATGGTAACCCCAACATGAGCAGATCTAAATATATACATTTATGAAGATTGTGAAACCACCACTCTCACGTGGTTCCATGTTTACATAGGAAGATAATCCAATTATTCAAATAGAGAAACACAAACTGCTCACAGAGCCAGATTTTTGTTCCCTAAAGTACTGAAATACTTCTTGTATATTAACACTATTTTAAAACAGTTTTGCATACTTTCAAAGTACTGTAACTTGAGTGCCATAGTGTCTGACCTATCCAACTGCCTGTAGGAAAAATCTTCCCCTCCTGCCTATCCAAATATTAAATTTTTAAAAAAGAGAAATAAGAGTAGGATGGAGTCTATTCCATGTATATTCCCAAACATTCCATGTTTAAGATATTCAACTATGCCTCATATCCACCTGCTTCCTAGAATAGAAACTGGTCGCTAACTCCTGCTTACATCACTGTCTTCATTTTAAAACAACAAATGAAAAGCAAACTAAATGGTTTATTTGGTGTCATAAACAGAGCCCTCAAGGAGAGTCAGTGTCATAACTTTCCAGATTAAAGACTCCATGTGTTTTAGATGTGGAAACTTCCATGGTTCTTACCACTGTGTTTTAAAATTGAGAATGACCACTCTTGCTGGCTACACTGCTCTACAGAAAGGTTTCTTTAAACAAAGATAATTTTTTTTTACAGTTGCCTTAATGAAAAGCAGACTAACAAACCTTTAAGCTTGACAAACATTAGTATGCAATTATTCAGGAATACACTATGATGCAAAAAAAAAAAAAAGTGAAAGTTTTATTATCTGCAATAACACCTGTTCACAAAAGTCAGAATGATACACCAGTGAATCTCCAGACTTACACAGGATGTGGTTCTCAACTTCTGAAACCCATTGTCTGCATTTAACATTTATAAATAATTTTGTTTTCATATACTTTGTTGATTTGCTAATTTCATAGCAATCTGTACCTTAAATCCAGTTTGAAGTCTAACTGCTTTAATTATTCTTACTCCAAGCAGGTTATGTTTATCATGCACAAAAAGAAATGAAAAACAGAAAAGTAAGAATGAGGGGGAAAAAAAAAGAAAATGAACATTGGGGAACATGCTATGGAACAGATTGCGGGCTCCATGCTTTTAGACTTTTTGAAAGCAATGCTTATTACACGTAATTTCCATTTATCAAAGTGAATAAACAGATCAGAGAATTTAAGAAATCTTTCCAAGATCATACAGTGTGTTAGTGACAAATTTGAATCCAGCTCTGACCTTTGACTTCAAAAGCTTTTTTTATTTCCCTATTAAGCAATATATGTATAGCACCTGGGGTGGGGAGAGCATTATACCATAACTAAAACCATGAGAACTTTCTTTCAAATTAGGCCATACCTTCGTATTATAATGTGCTCGCTGTCCCTTTCCTCTGTTTTTAGCTACAGCAAAATAATCAGAGTTTCTTTTGATGGTTAAGTAACTGGGAGTCCTGTGCTAATTTTCTTCTAACCAGAAGAGTCCCATAAACCAACAAAATTAAGAAGTCGCCCACAAAAACACTTCAGGATAAAACTGCTGATAAATCAAAAAGGCTAACAAAGTGGGAAACTGAGTTACAAGCTAACTCTGGCAGACTTAAAGAGAAATCTTCAGAATTATAAATGGGAAGTCTTTTACTGTTTGGGCATACCCCAAAAGGCCAGCACTTTTCAAAGAGGGATCTCCACTTGACAAGTTCAAAGAAAACAAATATCACCCCCCAAACCATGCAATTTCCTGCAAATGGGCCACTCTCCTCACTGTCTTTGAAGACAGATCCTGTCCTGGCTAAAGGGCCTTTGAAGTAACACAGCAAGTATACCTATGTAATTAGAAAGCCTCAGCGCCATTCAGATGATGCAAAGGAGACTTTACAGATGCTCTAAAGCGGGAGGGAGGAACGAGAGGAACGGAATGAACAGTTTTGGAGAGGAATGTGCCACTGTTTACTGACTACGATTCTCCTCTACTCCCTCCAATCCTTGGAAGCCAAAAGCAACCTGCATATATCCTAATGGTTAAAACAGTAAACAGTATTTGATTGCTCTCAAAAAGTGGCAAAGCTATATGTGTATGTGTATGCAGACAGATATATACATAGACATACAGATATATACATACATTATATATTTGTATACAAATATATACGTATACTATTTTTCTGAATCATTTGAGAATTTGCAGACATTTTGCCCTGTTACCTCTAAGTTTTTCAGGGTTCAGTATGTATTTCCAAAAACAAAGACAATGCTTTACCTAGACTACATTTGATACAATACTATTTTCTAATCCACAGTCCATCCTTAATTATTCCTACAATGTACTTTATAAAGTTCTTTATATCTATTTTTTCCCTACATTGGAATCCTATCCAAGATTATATGTTGTATTAGGCTTTCATGTTTAAGTCTATAATCTGGAACAGGTAGTTCCTCTTTCATGATCTTAATAGTTTTAAGAGAACAGGTCAGTTATTTACAACATGTCTGTTTGGGTCTGTCTGATGTGCCCTCATTGTTCCTGTATTTTTGGGATAACATGTGACCTGATGTTACATCCTTTCTATGCATCAGGTCAAGAGGCACACGCTGAATCTGGTTGCATTACTGGCGATGCTAAGTTAGATCATTTGGTTAAGGTGGTATCTGCTAGGTTTCTACTCTATAAAGTCACTAGTTTTTCTTCTGTAATTAATAAGTATTTTGAAAGGAGATATTGTAAAACTGTATAAATACCTTGCTCTTCAAACTTTCAGACACTAGTTTTAGCATCTATTGATGATTCCTGCCTAAATGAACTATTATTGTGATGGCTATTCAAGGTGATTTTTTAACTTCATCATTGCTTTTCTATGTATTAGTGAGCATTCTAGTGTTACAAAGAGCTTTCCCTTCTCCTCCATTTGTCTGTTTGCTTTTTTGTTCGTATCATAGGGACTTCATGGACTTTACTCAATGGACTTCATGTTACTGTCTTTATTTAACATTCAATTTCTAGATTGGTTCAGCAGGATTTGTTTTTCAGTTGTATTTTATGTGCATACTACCAAGTGCTTTGGGACAGAGAAGGAGGAGATTTAATTTATCCTGAAGAGCTAAGAAATAAGTGATAACGTGAGTTGGGTCTTTTTAAGAGAAAAGCAGGAGGTTCCCAGTTGGAGGACTCCTAAATTGAGGGAATAGCATGTATATAAATGTACAGATGTGTACACAGGATTGAGGAATGCAAAGATTTAAAGTTCAGTGTGTCTGATAAATCTTGGCCAATCTTACTGGCCATTTATCTTTCAGATACAAAGCAAAAACAAAAGGAGTCACTCAACACTTAACTTAGATACAAGGAAGAATTGTTGATAATATGGAAATTAAATGTTACCTTGCTTGGGCCTTTTTCAGAGTTGAATGTAGAAACTGTAACCCTAGAAGTATAATCCCAGACTTTAAGAATATATAACCTTAAAAGTTCAGAAGAAAACAGATTTGGGTTTGCAGCCAAAGTTTCTAAATTCCTGTTCTAAATTAGAACAGGAATTAGAAGGATATTTGCAAGATAGGAATCTATTTACATAATCCCAAAGGGGAAAAATGAGCAATGCTCTCTAGGGAATTCAATATAGTTGCATAGAAAGTTCTCTGATGAATTCAAACATTGTAAAATGTACAAAAGAACACATTCAGAGAAAAAATGGAATAATCTCAAAAGAAATGTGAAGGGTAAAGTTTCCTTAGTTTCATGGGAAATTAGTTTTACAGCAAATTTAACAAAAAAAAAAAAAGCTAAGCCCACCTATTAATATGCAATGTAATATTAAATGAAAGAGGAAACACTTATTTTTGCTTTCATTTTTATATCTATTAAAATCATTTAATTGTAAAAAAAAAAGATATCTTCTTTCCTACAGATCATATTGGGGAAAAAACAGACAATTTTCAAAATGAAAAGAAAAATCAAGCATAACTTTAAAAAAGATTAAAACATAAGACAGGCAAGAAGGTCCTAGTGATCTACATTTCTATAAATTTTTTTTCTAATACTGAGAAATTGATTCCTGAAAAAAAATGAAAGGGGAATTCAAAGAAAAGAGATGGATAAATATTTGATATTTGATATGTTAGGAAAGTGGAATTCAAACTCCAAGTTCTAGAGGAGACTGCAGGATACTAGGGTTGTAAACATTTATAATTTTAAAATAATTATTATAAACACCTAACGTGGTGTAAGTCACTAATAAGTCATGTCAAATGAACCTCATTATTTAAAAAATAACTCCCTGTATTCTCTCTATATGTCAATATCTATATATCTGTATAAACACATATCTAGAGATAAAAATAAATATTTATGAAATACATATACATTTTCAGTAAACTATTTGAAAGTAAATTGCAGACATCAAATACGTCACCTCTAGATTCCTCAGCATGTACCTTCTGAAAATAAGGACACTGTTTCACTTAACCATACCACTGTCAGACCTCACAAATTTAACACAAATAAAAATGTTTCTATTATTCTGTCCATATTTGTATTTCCTCATTTGTCCCCAAAATGTTGTGTTTTTCCACCTATCCAGATACCATCAAGGACCGTTCATTGCATTTGGGTTTTCTTACTCTTAATTTAATTTAGAACAGTACCCCCACTATTTTTTTTTTTTTTTTGTCTTGACATTGATATCTTTACAATCCAGGCCAGTTGTCTCATAGAATATACTACAATCTGCATTTGAATGATTGTGGCTGCAATTAGATTCACTATTTTGACATCATTAACATAATAACTTAATTCAGGAAGGGAATTAACATCCTAACACCACTAGGTGAGAAAAAATACCACCCAAGAGATTTCTTATTGATTCCAAAGGGGAAAAGTTGCCATTATAATGGAGAGATTTAGCCAAACTCACATTAACCAAGTTATGCAACTTATCACCAAAAATGGGTCAAACTGTGTGACAGGACGTGGTGCAGCAGGGAGTACACACCTGCATAAAAGCCTTGTCAATAGACATTCTTGCAATTACTTCATAATCACTAAATCTCCAATTTTAATTTTCAGGGATCCAGAACTTGATATTATAGAAGCCTATTTCTTCATTTTTTTCATTTTTATTCCCAGTACCCTAAAAACAACGTACCGCAAAAAGGAGGGTAGCAAAAGGGGAAAACAAAGAGCTAGTGAATAAAGATCACAAGGAGCTTGGCTTCTGCTCAGTGGAAGAGCTAACCTCTAGGCTCATACACACAGGCACTCATGTATGCACATACATCTACACACATTTAGACCCAAGCCAGAAATTATTAATAGCTACTCTCAGGACAAATCAGTTCATCATTACAGTGTAGAAGCATTTCTAGCCTCACTATATATGGTTATGCACTAACACAGCTCAATTTTCTTTTACCTGCACCATATTTTTCCCTCCAGAAACTTTTTAATGTGAAAGTTCAGATTTCTTGCTTTATCCCAAATAATCAGATGCCATGACCCACTTTTCTGCTTGATAACCAAGGACCAGAACCAAGTTGCAGCTGCCTCCATTAATTAGAGTCCATCTATTTAATGTAGAGTTCATCACTGTCTGTTGTGTACCTGTGGCCTTCCTCACTCTCAGAAGCAACTGACTGCCTGGCCTCTGAGGATCCCCTAAAAGACAAGACAGTGGAGGTTCACACTGTCACAGACAACCTTTTATTAACATCCAACTCACTCATAGGGAGGTTTGAGTCATCTTACAAACCATTGCAAACTTTCTCACTGTGATTTATTAATCATGAAATGATAGCTTTTAAACTGTAGCCTAGGAGAGTTGCCATAAAAAGAAATAGATGTTATCGAGCAGGGCGCGGTGGCTCACACCTGTAATCCTAGCACCCTGGGAGGCCGAGGTGGGTGGATCGCTCAAGGTCAGGAGTTCGAGACCAGCCTGAGCAAGAGCGAGACCCCCGTCTCTACTAAAAATGGAAATTAATTGGACAACTAAAAATATATAGAAAAAATTAGCTGGGCATGGTGGTGCATGCCTGTAGTCCCAGCTACTTGGGAAGCTGAGGCAGAAGGATTGCTTGAGCCCAGGAGTTTGAGGTTGCTGTGAGCTAGGCTGATGCCATGGCACTCACTCTAGTCTGGGCAACAAAGTGAGACTCTGTCTCAAAAAAAAAAAAAAATAGATGTTATCATATAAGTAGTATTATTTAAAAATTTGATTTACATATTAAATTATAAACATTTAAAATGAACCATAATTTCACAGCTATATCATAGCAATACACTTTATACAATGCTTTCTTTGCTCATTTGAAAGTCTATGTTAATAGAGTAATTAAAAAGAGTCTTCTGAAAGGCCATGTGACAAAGTCACAAGCCACAAAAAGAAAAGAAAAAAGTTTGAATAAAATAGCAAACTTCTCTGTGGCAAAGCACATAACAAACAGAAACAAACTGGAAAAGGTTATTGCAACATACAAGGGTAAATTTTTTACATAAAGAATACTTCCAAATCAATATGAAAAAAGATCCTTCTAGAAAGGGAAAGTAAAAATACATAAATAAGCTATTGAAAAATAAGAAATCAAAGACATGAAAAGTTGTGTAATATAGCCAACCTCACTATTGACCAAATGCAAATCAAAATAGTCACTCCCCACCTTATACTACAATTTAAGAGATTAATGATTTTAAAAATTGGTAAGCATTTAGGAAATGGTCATCTCATATGCTGTTGGTGGTAATGCAAATTGGTATAAATCTTCTAGAACATAATTTGGCAATACTGAACTTTTCCTTTGACCTAGTAATATCACTTCTAGGAATCTAGCTAAACAAATTAATTGAATAAGTGTACAAATACATAAAATTTACATCACAGCATTTGTTTTTCATGGTAGAAAGAGAGTAAACAGCCTAAATGCCCATCAACAAAATATGGAATAACTTATACTAGGTATAAAATATTGACTACAGAAAGCCATTGATTGTATACAGCAGTGTTAGGTATAAGAGGCTCTTACTGTATAGAATGGAGGACTGATTATAAAAATAATATAATATCCTGTTTTTATTTTTAACAAATTATATACATTTTGTGTGACGGAATAGTATTTGAGTGTTGACTCAAGTTTTTTTTAAATTTATTTTTAAATACACAAGTGAAATTCACTGGCCCAGGGGAGGGTTTCTAAAAAAAAAAAAAGAAAAGAAAAGAAAAAAGAGTGCAAATGCTCAAATTTCGTGTTTCCAAGCAGAATTTTAAAACTCTGGGAAGAGACAAAAAACCTTCCCTGTCCTTTAATTTTATTTCCTAAGATGACATTGAGTTTTGAGTACCAAAAACCAGAGACACAAAGAACTCAGAGCAAAAGAGTGTCTGTCCTAAGTAAGCATGGAAGGCTATGTAATCTATCAGAGCCAATCACCTACTTAGACAAGATAAAGACCCCATGAATTATGGGTAGGAGGCAAAAGAGAACATTGAGGTTGAGTGGATCTCTACAAAGGGACATGGACTTAGGGGAATGGTGGAATAAAAGCTAATCTGTGGCCTGTCCTGATAAATTTGGGAACCTGAGACCAAAAGGTATCTGCAAAGCCCAAGTTCAGGTGTGCCCTTCCCTGCCAGACACTCACACCAGCAGGAGGGGAGACATAGCAGTGAGATATTAAGCACAGAGAGGGCCTGAAAGGTCCTCTCGAACCCAAAGTGATCTGGAGTCTATCCAATGTATCTTACATACTGAGTAGAGTTCAGAAGACACAGAGTGAACAAAGAGGAGAGATGTCATCACAGCCAGGACGTAGATGCAGAGCCCTGGTGAATGTGTGACTGGGGCTAGACGTGGAAGAGTGAAGATCAGCAGTCACAACACACAGTGGTGGAAGACAGCATCGGGATGACACGGGATCCCCATCGCTTTCCCTCCCCTGACAAACGAGGCAATCCTTGGTCAGAAGGCAGGGGAGGAGGGAAGGAAGGACAGAGCTCACCCAGGGATGAGAATGGAAAAACACTTAATTGACAGAATACATAAGTTTATCCAAATTAAGTTTCCACTACTAAGATGAACAAGACCAAGATAGAAACTAAATTCAAGTTTAGAAAATAAAGTGACTTTGTTGCACCCTTGAGTATGTGTCTTGGGAAATTTCTTACCTTTTCCTACACGTGCAACAGTATCTTGGAAAAATAAACTCAAAAATGTTAACAGTGGTTACTACAAGGAGGTAGAATGAATCAGTTTTTTTCTTCATAGTATTTCACGCTCCATAAACATCTTGCAATGAACTCATTAGTTTAACAGAAAACAAAGCTATTTTGCAATTAAGAGGTAAATTATAATTATTCTCCCTTAAAACCTTTTAAAGAGATTAAAAAATAATTTGGTTTTTAAAATAATTTTGGTACCAAAGCACGCGGTCAATTTTTTTTTCCATTTCTTAGCTTTTGCTTTAAGTTTTCCAGAGTTTCACATATGGCAACTGAGAAAGGAAAAAATAATTCTTAACCTAAACCTGTGCCTTACCTGAGAGAACACAGTAGGATGTGCACCATTTGAGCAACGTGCACTGAATGCATGTGCCCATCCATACAGAGGAAATAACTGGGCAAGGAAGAGTTACTGTCTCTTTAAAAAACACATAAAATCCTAATTTGCTTAAAATACACACAGGAACCCAAAGGCCTTAATAACCTTAATTACAATTTCCTCCAAGGAAAACATTCATAAGCCTTAAATCCCTTTACCGAGTTTTATTGCCAGTAATTAGGCAAAGTACACAGAGCTGAAAGAGTGTGTGTTTAAATTTAATAGAATCAAGAAACATTTGTGTCATTTAGACCTTCGTTTTTCAATACAGAATGGAAATACTTAAGAAAAAGGAAGAGATGGGAAAAATTCAGAATAGGTGGAAAGAAAATCTCTAGGTTAGATCAACATCCAAATATACTATTTAGAGTATATTTATATAAATAATTCGATTTCATTATTCTGTTACCTTTCCAAAAACCAAGATTGTCTTTTTTTTAAACTACAGTGCTAAATTAGCAAGCAATACTTTAAAGACTTCCTGTGCAAAATGGGGTCCTCAGACCTGCAGCATCAGCATCACCCAGAAGCTGAATCTCAGACATCATCCCAAATCAGCTGAATTCAAATCTGCATTTAAAGCAAGGCATTTAAGGCATTCAGATCAAAGTTTTGAATTCAGCTACTCTCTCCCCAAAAAGTAATAAGGAAAACAAATCTCTGTGCCTGGAAAACCTTAAAAAATTACCTTTTGGCTTCCCTATCTACAGACGAAAATGGATTCAAAGGGCAATTACAAATATCTATGAGAAAAATCAAGAGCCATAACTGAAGTAGACACTTCTATTTTATAATCTCAAACTATCATTTGAAAATGGAGTGATGTGTGAGAGAAATTCCAAGGGTAGAGGCTCTATTTCCCAAGGTAACTATTTGACTCTATTCAACCTACCATTTGGGAAACTATGAGGTCAAAAAGTGCCATCGTAGTCACATACAGGCTACATGATAAAGAGATCTTCCAAGAATACTGAGAAATCAACTTTAAGAGTACACTACATAAAGGAGAATTAAGATTAGGAAATACAAAATTTCAAGTTTTAATTCATTGAAATTTACAACCCTCATGTTGGAATATACCCTAAATTTACAACCCACACACGCCTGGCACCGGTCAGAGTCTAATCGGTCTTGCCACATTGGATCCAACTCACAATCCTTCCTGTCCAAGATTCTGATGATGGCACCAAGGGACATGCTGTGGGAAGAACGGCTGTTCTTTGATGTCAACCTCAAAAGTTGGGAGTGTGCCCAAAACATCCTAGTTCCCTATAATAACCAATTATGAATCTATCATCCGTGAATTTAGTTAAATCATTTTTGAAGTTATTTATATTTTCCACCCCTATTTCCTCTTAAAGTAATCAGTTCCATAAGTTATGACTTGTCAGGTAATGTAATATTTTCTAGTCCCCTGCTCACCAAACCTTAGAATAAGGCAGTGTTCCTACTACCAAATACTGCTCATGTCGCCCATGATGTCCAAAAAAAAAAAAAAAAACGGTGGCCATGTCTCCTCAAGCACTTGTGTTTCTATACAGATCCCTATTGTTTTTCTTTCCTCCCCATGGTCAGGTATCTTCTCTCCTGACCCTTTTAGATGCCTTCTTGTATCTTCTCCAATTCCATTATGTGTCTTTTTGGGGGAATTAACTGTCTATTACAACGAGTGGATTTACTATTAATTTGTTCAAAGATAAGAGAATGTTCTCTACTTAATTTCAAAATTCATTTCCTAATGATTCAAGATTTATCCTCAGTGATCCTGTAACTCCTCATCAATACTAGTAACTTAAACACAAACTAGAAACTTAACTTACCATATTTACAATTTGCTTTTTCTGTTTCTATTTTTGGTTGGTTTTTGCTTTCACACTTACACTTGTCTACTATCATGAATATAAATTCATCTGCCTGCTTCTACACACTCAAGCATGCTCCAGGGCTTGCCCTATGATTTCTGCCCATTAGACTGGGCTTCTACTACCTGATAGAGATTAGTAGCCAAAGGCAGAACCTGTGTACTCTCTCAAAATAGTAAATTGACTTAAGACTACGCTGATCGATCATCAATCTTTAAGATGCCCAGCTTGCTACATATTTGCTTTGTAGAAAGTTATTCCACTTTATACCTGTGATTCCTAAATTAGTTTGTTAACCATAATAGAGCATAAGTATACTTTCCAATTCTATGGTGAAAAAGTATTTTTAGACCCACACAGTTATATCACTTTCTGGTAACATGCATATATATTTAGATTAAATTCTTTAATGTGGCTAATAGCTGGGCATAACAAGACTTAGCAAAAACAACCCATATCATTATTCTCTTCCGCAGGTTACTTAAATGTCTATAGTACTCCTCTGTGTCACATTCTAATGATACGTCACACATGTATAAATATAAATGGCACTACTATAAGAGTTAAACTATCTTAAGATGTTTTACCCTCTAACACCTGACCCTGTGTGGCATAGTCATAAGAACTGGATCCATGACAAAACTCTCTGCTTGACCAGTCTCTTCTAACCTAGGCCTCAGCATTCATCCCTATCTTTGTTGGGCCTACCTAGCAAGAATCCTACTAAGTCAGCTTAGAGAGAATCCCTCACCCCTGGGTATCTGATCACCCTTGAGATATGATCAGATTCCTCATTCCCCACCCTTAATATCTGATCACCCTGCCCTGCCTTCAGCAAGATCCCCTGATGTTGGTTTAGCAAAAATTCTCCTGCCCTTGATGTCTCCTCTTAGCAATTTTCCATCCACCAACACCACCTCCCCACCCCCCATTGTCTATAAATCCCCACTTTTCACTGTTGTATTCATAATTGATCCTGCTTCTGTACTGATATCTCTGTTCACCTATGGCAATGGTTCCTGAATAAAATCAGTTTTTAGCACTTTGTTATCTGGCTCTGGTGCTCTTGGACAACCACAAAGAAAAATAAGATGATGGATAATGGAGACTTGGAGTTGAGAGGTGGATGAATGGAGGTTGCAATGTGTGCTGCTTCAGTGATGTCCACACCGAAGGCCCTGAATTCACCACAAATGCAATATATCAGTGTAGCTAAATTGCACTTGTACCCCACAAATATATACAATATTTCCCCAACGCATGGGGAGAAAAAAAGAAAAAGAAGATACCAGCTACAGTCATGCACTGCCTGACAATGTTTCAGTTAACAGGGATGGCATGTACAACAGTGGGTGGTCCCATAAGATTATAATGGAGCTGAAAAATTCCTATCACCTAGTGATTTCATAACCATCATATTGTTGTAGCACATTTTTATAAATTTAGTGCATCTTAAGTGTACAGTTTATAAAGTCTACAGTAGTATAAATCCTAGGTCTTCATATTCACTTTCCGCTTAACCCACTGACTTACCCAGATCAACTTCCAGTCCTGCAAGCTCCATTCGTGGTAAGTGCCCTACACAGGTGTACCATTTTTTAATCTTTTATACAGCATTTTTACTATACATTTTCTGTTTAGATACATAAACCCTTATCATTGTTATAACTGCCTACAGTATTCAGTACAGTAAAATGCTATATAAGTTTGTAGCCTAAGAGCAGTAGACTATACCATATAGCCTAGCTGTGCAGTAGGCTATTCCATCTTGGTTAGTGTAAGTACACCCTAATGACGTTCATACAATGAAAAAATTGCCAAGAATGCCTTTCTTAGAATGTACACTGCCATTAAGTGACACACGACTGTATCAGCACCTATGGTAACTTTTGAAGGTGAGGACAAAAGAACTAACAGAAAGGAAAGATATTATTTCCAGAGGAGCTCAATCTAACTTCTGCTACCCACCTAGGTGCTGGAGAAGAACTAGAGAGGAAATCAGGAGTTGGATGCAGTGAATGCTACAAAAGGGCTCCTCCCGAGGTTGAACACTGGGAGGCAGGAGATGGCTATTGAAAATCTCCAGTAAGAATCCAGGACCATCCAAAATAGTCAGCCATGAAGCAGAATAAAGACATTTTCTGACATGTAGGCTCTCAAAAATATATATCTGTCCCATGTACACTTTTCTCAGTAAGCTGCTGAAGGATGTGCTCCACAAAATCAGGGGAGTAAACCAAAAAAAAAATAAAAAATAAAAGATGAAATCCAGGCAACAGGGCATCCAACAAATTAGAGGTAGAAGGAATACCCAAGATAATGCTGAAGGGAAAGCCCAAAATGATACCTGAGAAGCAGGCTGTAAAGCAATCAGCCTAGACTGCTGCACAGCAGAGACTCTGCTAGGCATCTGTTGGAAAGGATAAAATAATGTATTCTAACATAGTAGGAAGAGCTTTAGGCAAACCGAAGGCAATTTACAATTGAATTAGAAATGCATACATAGAAGAAAATATCCCCAGAGAAAATAATTATACAGGATAGTCAATGTAGCAAATATATCCTGGATGTGTTTTGGATATATCTATCTTGGATAATGTTTGCATGGTTATAAGGAGAGAAACACCAGCTATTCATCCCTCCAAAATCACAATATAACTCTACTCGGAGGACAGGGAAAAGAAATGTGTTTTTGTGTGGTGGGGAAGCAAAGTAGTGAAATAAACTGAGTCCTCGTCTTCCATAGCAAAAATTCCGTAGATAATTTCCCAAATTAAAATGAAGATGAGTGACAAAGACACATTATCAAGAGTTGAAAACATAAATACCCAAAGGTTCTGAAAGAGTTGATGGTAGTCAGGAGAGCTAGATTTCTTTTGTCTAACTAACAGAAAGCCTTCCTAAAATCTGAAGTCTGAAGTCTCGTTCTACGGTGTTGTGCATCATTCAGTAATTAAGCGAAACTTAATTTGTCTGATGTAGAGAAAAACAAAACATTGAGATATTTTTATTTACTTAATTGTAGATAAATGTATACACTTAATTCATATTTATATTTCCTTGCTAAAAGAGGACTTCACTTAAATCTGGCAGAGAGCAAAAATCAGAGTTCCAAGATATTCAAGTAACTCACCTCATTCTAAGGTGAGCCCTTTTGGGGGTTCTCTTATTTAACCTGGGAAAAATAAGGGAATTAATCCAAGCGATCATGATACATTCTTATATAAAGTATTGGGTTTACAAGGAAAGAATGCCTGTAAGTAATGATACATGGCATTTGTAATAAATCCTTCTTACACTGTGGTATATTAACCAATATTTCCCAAACCTCCCTTAGGTCAACACGAGAGACCTCAAGTGGCCAACCAGCTTAACTGAGACCACATCAAATAAAACCTGGCCACACACAAGAACTTTCATACATAAGAGACAAAACAATACATGTATGATTTCAATAGTTTCTTAAGCCGTTCCAGTGTTGGCTAAAATGTACATCTTTCCAGACTTAGCAAAAATACAGACATTATCCAGGCCTGAGGAGGTTCATATTCAGTAAGAATTAAATCTTTGTTTCTCTTTGCCAAATGTCTTAAATAGGAATGGAAAAGAGGTTGAGACATGATAGAAAATCCAGATAAAGCATTAAAAATAAATGCATGTATTGCCAAATGCTAAGGTTTTTTTTTTCTGTAAAACACCCAGAATCTAAAAGTACCAGTACTCTGAATTTCATGTATCTTTTCATGAATTTGGCTTTTATACTGAATGATTGATATTTTAAGAAAATGAACTTCATACCAAAGAATTACATATATGTTATCACATATATGCTTTATATAGTTTTAAAACCAGACTTGTAGCACTATATTTATGTATAGCCAATATAAATTATTCTAGATATAAATACCAAAGAGATGTATATAGAAACAAACTTGATAGAATATTTATTATTTTATTTCTTGCTTGTGAAGAAGCCTCCAATATATCCAAGTTTAGCAAAATGAACTCAATTCAAAACTCAGCAAATTACTTGACACTGATTTTGGTCACTGTGAAAAATTACAGCCCATACAACCCTTTCCCATCTATATCTTTGTCGTCTGCAAAGCCGACACATACTCCAGGGTAGGCTTTCTGCTTTGTAGCCTTTCCTCAGCCTTCTAATCAGACCCAATTATCAGTCACATGTTTACATGCTGCTTTTAAACTTTCCTTTGATGGTTTCTGCTTTTTTACTTTTCACTCAAGCTGGGTGAGAAAGACCACAATTGCCTTTCTTTTGTTTTTTTGTTAAACTATGTGACAAGGACAGTATTCAGTCTTACAAAGTGCCAAAGTACATGCTGATTGAGTGCATATTAGAGACAGCAAAAGTTTTCTTGCAAATATAGTAGCCCCTCATTGGTACATGATGTATTTCTCCAAATGTTCTTAAGAAGAATAAGCTTTGTGTTCTTAGTCTTACTGCCACTAGTACACTAAGCAAACAGGCAGCTTGCTGTGTCAGACATTCCTAGTTGCCTACCCTCCATTCAGAGCCCCAATTCACTTTAGGGCAGCAACATGCTTGACTAAGATACTGTCTTCCCAGACCCTGTGGCAGTCAGGAGGCATTTGTTGCACGGCACTCTAGACAGGGCAATGGTACATGGAGTTAGGGTCTCTCTCTTTTTTTTTTAAATAACCACCACCCAAAGCTTTTCCAGAAATCCTCTCCAGGAGACTTTTGCTTACATCTCAGTGACCAAAAACCTTACATCCATCCTAGACTCTCACCGGCTCTTACCAATCGGCACTGTCCAATCCTCCTTCACTGTATTCACTCTCTGCATTCCCATCGTCTGCCGCACCAGCCTACACACTTTCACGCTCCCAACTCTCACATCCATTAATCCATTCCCCACTAAACTGTCAGAGGATTTATTTAAAAATTAAATAAAACCTTATCACTTCTGCTATTTAAAAATCTGCTATAGTCTCTACTACCCAAAGTCCCATCTCATCTCTGAGCTATGTCTGATCCCTGCACAAAACACCAGCCCCAAACTCTTCAGTTTCTGCTCCTGGTCCCCACCAGGCATCCTAGAATATCTTTACCCCCAATGCCATTTTTTTTTAGTTATTTTCCAATCATAACTCAAGACTCATATCAGTATCTAATACATTCATTTAAGCTTTATGAATACTATATCCTACACACTAGGGACACGATAATAAGTAAAAACAATATACAATTTCCTGACTTAAAAAGGAACATACAATCTCTTCCAGGAAGCCTTCTCTGATACTCTAACCACTTGTAAAGGCTAAGGACCACTACAGTGTCCCTCTAATGCATGCCAGACTGTCTTCTATCAACTACACTTGTCACATTATGATGAACGCCCCCCAGCTGTCTGTATGTCCTCCCCAGTAGAAAGTAAGCTCCCCAAAGGCAGGTGTCACCTTCTGTACATTTTGATGGGTCTAGAGTCCACCTCAGTGCTTGGCATCCAAGTATAGGCATTTGCTACTGTGTAAGAATATACTGCTAAAATGAAGTACCTATCGATGAACAAATCTTAGAGCATACTTTTACTTGGTACCTTAGAAAATAAGGTTCCTGGTTTCCAGGAACATGCAGTTTAATTTAACACAATATGTATGTTTGATATTGCCAAATTTAGTGCAACATTAATTTTTCCTAAGTCTTGGTCTCAATCATTTGGGACAATCTCATGTTGTCTAGATTATTGATTTGCAAGGCAAATCAGTTGTACTTCTCTGCCAAACAAACTATTAACTAGTTTACTGAGACAGGCCCAGTGCAGTGACTCACACCTGTAATCCTAACAGTCTGGGAGGCCGAGGAGGGAGGATTGCTTGAGCTCAGGAGTTCGAGATCAGCCTGAGTGAGAGCAAGACCCCGTCTCTACTAAAAATAGAAAAATTAGCTGGGCGTGGTGGCACGGGCCTATAGTCCCACCTACTCAGGAGTCTGAGGCAGGAGGATCACTTGAGCTCAGGAGTTGAAGGTGGCAGTGAGCTATAATGATGCCACTGCACTCTATCCAGGGTGACAGAGTGAGACTCTGTCTCAAAAAATGTAACAATAATAATTTACTGAGATAATTTGACTCACTGAGATATGTAAATAAATGGATTTTTTCCTCAAAACTTCCCCACCTCTTTTGAACTCTCTACTTTCCACATGGGTATCAGCTCCCTAGGCAGAGTCAGCAGATTCCATAAATGAAAGCAAGTAGAAATTTACTATAGTAGTTCTTGTATATTTAAGGCTTGTTTCTTTTCAGTTTAAAACATCAATTTTTAATTGAATGTAAAGATTCATCTCTCCTCCAGACAACACAGGTAGGAAATATCTAATTTCCATCAGCTTAAAATACAGGGGCTTCTAAGGATGTGCTAAGTCTTCCAGTGTGCTACAGGGGGAAAATCGGATATGACTTCCCCTTAAATGATATGGTTTTAGCCCTCTTTTTGGTTGATCTTAATGGCCTCATTGCTAATGGGCTCACAAAGTAAAAGTGATGGCTCCTTCATCCTCAAAAGGAGCCCTTTCAAAGTGGAACCACCACCCAGGACAATTTCCCTAGGCTTTGCCAGTCCATTAACAAAAATCTCACCACATCTCCCAGCTAATGCTCAGCTGGCAATATTCATGTTATATCTCTCTGGTTCATGGTTTAGCTGGTCACCTCCTCATCATGCTATAAAGGTCAAGACCATAATCCCCAACATCATGCACCCTGTAGCCAAAAGCACAGGCTCTCTCTTTAGTGCCTTCTAGAGGCAGGCCACATCTCAAAGTATTCTTTCTCTTCTTCAAATAGCACAGAGAGGGAAAGCAGTAGTTATACTGTCTGAGCAGATCTCCAACAATGGAAGGAAAGGCTATTCTCCTCTTTCTAAAAGTAGCAACAAAATTTAGGAGTGATTTTCTTGAAGTCTCCATCCTTGGCTTTGGAGGGGAAAAACACTTCCCATTTATCCCAAGTTCCCAAACACATATGAGAGTTTGTGTGTGTGTGTATGGAGAGGTGTTTTTATCGATAAACATATAAAAATGCCAGAAAGTTATATGTTAGGTGCTGTTAACATATACACAGGTAACTATAGAAAGTGATTGATATGTAAATTTGAGTAATCATTTGATATGTATATTAAAACATGCTGTATACCTTAAATATGTAATGAAATAAAAATAAATTTAAAAAAAAAACAGTTGCTGCATCTGGAGAAAGGCCATGAAAGAGGGCATGGGAGACATGCTTTTCATTTTTTTCTCCCTCTACACAGTGAAGATATATTTGTGTATTACAAATTTAACTAAAATGATAAGGGAGGGAGAGACAAGGGAGGGAGGGAGGTTGACTGATTCCTTATAATGACTCAAGTTTTCAAATTAAACTTTCTTAGTATTAATACTATTAATTAATTTACTATTCAGAAATAGTGAACAATCCCTCTTCATGGTTAATGAAAGGGAATAAAATTGTAACATTTTAATCAAATACAGGAAATTCAGGACTGAGAAAAATGTCATACTATTCAAGCATCCCTGAGGAGCGTGCCACGGTGCCCCCAGAGCCCATTCAAAAATGAAGCTTAGAAAGCACCAGCTTCTGGTTAAAGTCAATCAGTCCAGAAACAACAGAGTCTTTGTTGAGGAAACCCGAGTTCAAGTGCATGAGGATCAGATAAAACACAACACATGGCATCAGAACTAAAGTGATATGCTTTGATTTCAGATTAAAAGTTAGGAAACCAGCAGAATGTGAACACAAGAGTAAGGATGTACAAATAAAATTAAGATTGGCTTCCTATTAGGTGGTGACAGTTGAGTAGACGAGTAGTAATACTGAAGGTATTGCAGAGCAGCTCTGTAAGCATCTTTATTTGTAAATCCACAATATATGGTTCTATTTAATAGGACATTCTTTCATGGTCACAGGTGAAAGATATTAAACAAGTGTTTAGAAAATAAGTTGTCTCTAAGACTACTTATAATAAAAGAATGACTATTACTTTGGAAAGTACATGGCAAAGCTTGTGGTCTTGAAGGCCTGTATCCTGTACAGAGAGGAGGACGTGGTGGATGGAAGGAGTTATGCAGAGTTGTGTCTCAATTACGGCCATAAAACCGGTTACCCAAATTCTTTTAGAACCTCTAGTTAGAAGCTACTCAGATTACCTAAGATAATAAAAAGCCAGGAAGCATAAGGGCTCTTTTGGCCACACATTAAACATGAATTAGATTACTAAAATTTCATGGTGTGTAGTCCCAATATGGTATGTTTCTGTATTTAAAAGTAGGAGAATTTAACAGTTTTATACATTGAGGATACTTTCAGAGAAATAAAAATGTTAGCACATACGTAACTCCAAAATTCTCTCCATCAAAGACAACTTGAAAAAAAAGTTGGATTGAACTGCTTCAATGAAATAAAAATTGTATTAAACTAAATATACATGTGGTACAAGGTTATCCTTTACAGCAAAATTCTTTGCAGTCTATGAATAGTGCTGCAATAAACATAGGAGTGCAGATATCTTTTCAATATACTGAATTCCCCTCCTTTGCCTGAAAACTACTGGAAGCAACCTAAATATGCCCATACACAGGAGAGTAACTGGATAAATTATGGTACATCCATAATTTGTATGTACTCTGTAATTGCAACGAAGTACAATGCAGCCAAAGCCACTAATAAAAAAAAAAAAAAAAGGTTAAGGAAGGTC
Source organism: Lepilemur ruficaudatus (assembly GCA_963574885.1). NCBI lineage: Eukaryota > Metazoa > Chordata > Mammalia > Primates > Lepilemuridae > Lepilemur > Lepilemur ruficaudatus. The sequence continues at coordinate 47,590 of CAUYRT010001324.1, forward strand.
TATAAATTGACATGATTTTCAAGATATACTGGTAAACAAAGAAAGCAAAGTGCAAATGAGTATCTAATGCATGCTACCTTTGATGTCAAAACAAAAGGGAAATATGAAAATATAAACATCTATTAATTTATGCAAAAAGATACATGAGACGAATAACCCAGAAACTAATGAGGTTGGTTATCTACAGTAGGCAGGTGGAAATAGAGTGGAAGAGATAAGGAAACGTGAACAGGGTAGAAGGGATGAGTAACCGGAAATACACACCCCCTTCCTGTACTATTTTGACCTTCAGAGAGTCATGTTTTTATGTATTGAGCATGTCAAATATTAACAAAGGATAGGGAAGAGAACTCAAAATGGAATAGAAACAGAAACAAATCTATGTGTATGTATGTGTAAATGCAAGTATATACATACACATGCACATTTTCTAGATTTGTTTGCTGAGAAGTCATAGAAATAATGATAGCTCAACAGCCATGAGCATATCTAGCATCCTGATTTTGTTTTCTAAATACCATTCTCAGTGAAAAGGAGCTCCTTGGAGAAATGCTGATTCAAAGACTGGGTCAGGGGAAGTACAAATCCACTTAAGACACATTGTGCCAAAAAGCAGAGAAGTGTTCAAAAAATGATGAGAGCATGTCAAAAGACATAAGTTTAAAGGAGCTCCCAGTGTCCCATGTCCAATCTAGGACGATTTGAGAAACAGAATAGATAATGACAGTATGAGATTAAAATCCATTGAAGAAACGAACCAGGAATCTATACTGGTATAACTAAATAGACAAAAGGGAAAGCTCTTCCTTGCAGAATTCCAATTAATGAATACAGAATAAATGAGGAATTATAAGATTGCCACTTGGAAATCACCATAGTAATGATTATTTCAGGTACTATCTAAAACCATTGAGTAAATATACAATGAGAAACAAAATTTTACATAGTATCAAAATATTTCTCACAAGATACTTATTTCAAAGGGAAATCTAGTAACTTTACAGACAAGAAACCTTAACATATTGATCAAAATTAATTATCACCAGAAATGAGCCAGGCACGGTGGCTCACGCCTGTAATCCTAGCACTCTGGGAGGCCGAGGCGGGTGGATAGCTCAAGGTCAGGAGTTCAAGACCAGCCTGAGCAAGAGCGAGACCCCGTCTCTACTATAAATAGAAAGAAATTAATTGGA
>CAUYRT010001325.1:0-20690 GCA_963574885.1 Lepilemur ruficaudatus
TGGCATCAGCCTAGCTCACAGCAACCTCAAACTCCTGGGCTCAAGCAATCCTCCTGCCTCAGCCTCCCGAGTAGCTGAGACTACAGGCACACGCCACCATGCCCGGCTAATTTTTTCTATATATTTTTAGTTGGCCATTTAATTTCTATTTTTAGTAGAGACGGGGTCTCACTCTTGCTCAGGCTGGTTTTGAACTCTTGACCTTGAGTGATCCTCCCCCTGGGCCTCCCAGAGTGCTAGGATTGATTTTTTTGACATCTTTTTTCTCATTGGAAAAATTCATGGCTTATTAATATATACAATAATATTTAATTTTATTTCCTTGAATTTTATTTAGGATTATTTCCCCCTGAACTGATGAGTATGATTGGTTTACAGTTTTCTCTTTATGCTGTCGTTATCAGGAATTGGTATAAGGTAAATTGTGGCTTCATAAAATGAAATACCATTCTATCTTTTCTGGGCTCTGATACAAGTTTATAGGGTGAGGATTATCAGTTGAGTGACGTTTGAGAATTCTTCCATTAAACCATCTGAGTCCAGAGCCTTTTTGTGACATATTTCTGGGATGATATTTTCAACATCTTACTTTTGTAATTTTATTTCCTAGAAATGGTCCATTTTATTAAGGTTTTCATGTGCCTTAGAACAGAGTCAGATAAAGTATTCTCTTATTTTCCTGGTGTTCTTTTAAAGATAAAAAATCACGTTCTTTATGAAATAGGAACGGAGAACTATAAAGAGATTAAGCTGAGATCAAGACAGAGGAGGAGGGGAAATTGGCTGAAATAAAAGGAAAATAAAACAAACAGAATCAAATGTGTTATTGGAGAAAACAAACAGTACTCTTGACTCTGAAAATAATTAAAACCATACTGGTGAAGAAAAACTTGACATACTCTCCCAGGATGAAGGGAAAAAGAACAGAGATTTTTTGACAGTGGTGATCCAATGTGATAATTTTAGGGAAGGAAAAAGCCAAAATAATCTGTTCACAGAATGTGAGCAGGAACATATTAGAAGAAAACTTTTTTTTCCTTTTGTAGAGACGGGGTCTCACTCTTGCTCAGGCTGGTCTCAAACTCCTGACCTTGAGTGATCCTTCCGCCTCGGCCTCCCAGAGTGCTAGGATTACAGGCGTGAGCCATTGCGCTGGGTCCCTAGAAGAAAACTTTTTTAAGCTGAAAAAACTTAAAAAGTCTTTTGTTTCTGAAAAATTAAAGGCCTACATTGAGGCATACTGGTGAAGAGTTTGATCTCGGAGGGTAAAGAAAAATCCATACAACGACCAGGCAAATTGCTGACCTTAAACAAGCCAGCTTTGCCATCATTTTCAGTCAGAAGACAATTGACATTAGGACAAAAGTTTTGAGGGGTAAAGTTTGAGACTTGGAAATCTATAAACAGTCAAGCTACCATAAAGGCTGTCTTACCTATGGCAAAGGCTTAGAAGAATATGAGATTCAGGAGTCCTCCCTGAAATCACCAGTCATGTGAGAGATGAGTCCGAATGAGGAAAAGGAAAATTAGAACATAAAAAACTGGCAGTGACATTGAAACCAATTAAACATAGAGTTGGCAAAAGCCAAAAACGATGATTGAAAAGGAGGATTTGTGGCTTTAATAAAGTATAAACAAAAGCTGGATTTGTCATCCTGGATTATGTGGACAAATAAAAGGTGAGGGCCGCAGGCCAAGAGATGGAAAGGTACATTAAATTTTTCATGACATAAAGGAGACTGTAAAAATGAATGGTTTGTCATTGACTTTAATATAGTTTTTTGGTTGGGGGAGACAGGGCCTCTCTGTCTTCTATAGTGCAGTGACGTTATTCTAGCTCACTGCAACGTCAAACTCCAGGGCTCAAGTAATCTTCCTGCCTCAGCCTCCCGAATAGCTGGGACTACAGGCATGTGCCACCATGGCCTGCTAATTTTTTTTCTTTTTTTTCCGTGAAGACTCAATGGTTTCCTGATGTTAATTTTTCTACTTTTTGTAGAGAGGAGGTCTCGCTCTTGCTCAGGCTGGTAAAACTGTATTTTAATAAAATACATGATAAATTTAAAGGCAACCACCAAGAGAATTAAAACCACTTTATGCCTTGAAAATCACTATAGAAGATAAAAACCAATGTGGAAAAATTCAGAAAACAAAAAGATATAAAAACCACAAAATAAGAAGACCAAACACATCAGCTATAACAGCAGAGATATAATGGGTTAAATCCAGCGGGAATGGAGGCGCTGCAGTTTTTTTAGGACAGACCCTTGAGCCTGCAGGCTTTTGCTAATGCTGTACCCACGGCTTGGCTTGCTTCCCCACCCTATTGAAGGGTAAGGCCTCATTTCAAGGCCAACTCCTCCCTCCCGATAGTGCTCCCGGGCCGCCCTAAGCGGAGTGAGCACTCCCCGCAGTGAACGCGGCACGGGAGTGCGAAGCTGGCGCTTCGGGTCTAGGACGAAGTCCCCACCTTACTCCCTCTCACCCTGGGATGCAGAGTGGGGGCGGGGCCCCGGCCTTACTCCAGGCGCCGGGCACAGGATGAAAGCGCTCAAACCCTGCTGGTGTGTAACGTGTATTTTTTTCCCTCGTCGCACCTTTGGGACGATAAACCTGCGCGAAGAGCAAGTTTCAAATCGGCTCCGTTTGCTCATGGACGTAGTTTCTGCGCCTCGATACTCCCATATGACCACCTGAGGTCCCCGCGCCCAGGAGGTTCTTTCTTTAGCCGGGTCCGATCCACCTGCGACGGCTCGTCCCGCCCCGACCTTGCAGACTAGCAGGGTTTCAAGGCGTCCGCTGGGAGGCCGCGTCCGGAGGAGCAGCCGCAGGAGAGGAATGCAGCTTGGGGATCTGAGTCAGGGATCCCCTTCCCCAAGCCACAGGGGCTCCTCCCCTTCTCCAAAGATGCGGGATTCAGGGAGGGCGCGCTCCCACTGGATTTGTTAGCGAGGAGAAACTGGGGCTGAGCCCAAGGGTTTGGGAGGGTAAGAAGCGACGGACAGAGGGACTCGGGGCAGACTTGCGACGCCCTGGAGCGTGTGAGACACAGGCGTCCCACGAGCAGACAGGGGCACAACATCTAAAGCGTTAAGGCGTCGCGCCCCGCCCCAGCCCGGGGATTGGCGGCCCCGGGGGGCGTGGCCGGAGGGCGGGCCCGTGTTTGCCGCAGCCGCTGGTGGGCGGGGCCCGGGCGGGGAGCGGGAGGGGCGCGGAGCCGAGCCGGGCCCGCGCCGCGCGCCCCGCCGGGCGGGCTTCGGGCTGCGCCAGTGAGCCGGGCTGGTGGCGCCCGCATCGGAGACCCGGAGCTGGACCTTGAGGCAGCAAGTAAGTGAGGCTGGCCCACCGTGGTGCCCCTCCCAGCTCCGACCCGCTGCAGTGCACGCTGCACCGCGCGACGCGTCAGACCCGATCGGAGCTGGGGAGGGGGCGCGTCCCGCTGTTGGGGTCCCAGGGGGGAGGGGAGCGGAGATGAGGCCGATGATGTCATGGATGCTTCGCCCGGCCTGGGGGGAGGTGGCGGCCAGAGGGGGTGCGGCCCGGATTATGTCACCTCTTCCCTCCGCGCCCCGCCCCCCGGGGCCACACGCGTTGGTGGGGAGCTCAGGGAGGTGCGGACGGGATTTCCCCCCGTAGGGACCTCTAGGCACCTCCATCGACGGCCTGTGGTAGGAGTCTCTACCAGTTGGCGCTGCGGGCCGTGGGGTGCTGGTGAATGGCGACCCCCTCTCTTCCCCCCACCCAGCGGAGGCTCGTGTGTGCGCGCGTGTGTGCTCCGGGTGGGGGGGCGCTGTCGGCCCCCTCAGTCTTAAAACACCGGCTTCATCAGAGCTAGGAGCTAGGCGATGGGCCCCTTCCTCCGCCAGTGCCCACAGTGCCAAGGGAAGATGGATCTCCCCTCACTCATGCAAACCAAGAAGTTCTGGAGATCTCTGCACCCCAAAAGCCCTTTAGTGCCCCCAGATCCCTTCCCTCCCTCAATCCTTCTTCCTGGAAGCTTTTCCTGATTTCCTGCCCCTATTCATTGCTTCTTTGCATTGCTCATAACTAGCATTCCCACATACATTTGCTCTGCATTTATTTTCTTGGTGCCAGGGCCCAGAGACCCTCCAGGACTCTGCCATCTGTGCCCCTGGGAAACCTACAGGCCAGCCCTGGGGAGACCTCAGAAGTGAAATCTCCCTGGGGTGTCCTAAGTCAAGTGCTTCAAAACCCCTCTCCCCCTAGGGGTGATCAGGGATGCTATCGTGGGAGGCAGCATTTGGATTGGTTCTAGAAGGCTGTAGGATGGGGAGAGAGAGCTGAGAAGAGGTTGTGTGTGTAGTGGAAAGGGGCTCAGGTCAGCGGAGATATAGGATGGGCATTACGAGAGGACTTGGGGCCCCCACTGCAAGCTCTGCTCTGGTTCTGGAGGCCAAGAGGAATACCAGGCATTTTTATTCATAATACATTTACCTCTTAAAATGCTTGCAAGGTAGGTGTGAGAACCCAAGATGAAATACCTGCATGAGGTTCTACTCCTAATCAGTGGAGCTGGGATTTACACTTGGAAATGATACCACGAGAACTCTGTCTACTGCACTTGATCCTGCTCATGGAAGGATTTGGGCAGAGCAGGGACAAGATCGGGTTGCCCTTTAAAAAGAGAACCCTGGCAGCTGCTCAGGGGAGGAAGTCAGAAGAAGAAAGGCCAGTGAGGAGCCCTAGCAAGGGTGCTGGCAGGAGAGGCTGTTGAGATGTTTAGGAGGTGGAATAAGCTGGGCCTGGGGACTCTGAGACCCCAAGTGTTACTAGCTTTGAGAAGGACATAGGTGGAGAGGGACTGGGTAGTCACCGGGGGTTGGTGGGACTTGCATATGTAACCCCCAGGTAGAATCCATTTGACCCTTTCATGACAGCTAATACTGTGTGTAATGTCCCCGGCACTGAGGGCTGAGTTGGGCAGCAAGCTCTGATCCCAGGATGTTGTGCTAATGCCAGGAGGCTGTCTTTGCAGACCATGCTCAGTTACTTGGGCCAGTTCAGGACCCTGACCCACAGGCAAAGCTCAAACCCTTCCTCTTGGCTCAGTTTCTGCTTATTAGGGAAACATATCCCCTTTCTCATCCTGCCAGCTTTCTGCTGGGATTTTTAGAAAAGAAGCTGCAGCAGCCCAAGCTTGGGAGAGGCAAGGGGCAGGGAATGCTTGCAGGGGGTTAACTATGCAGGTTAGAATCATGGTAAGAAGCTCTTGGGGAAGTGAGACTCCGGGAAGAGTTTCTGTGGGTTGACAATCAAGTATTCCCCCAGGCAGAGCACAGGGAAAGGAGGAGCAGGACAATGGTCCTGGGACCTTGTTTCCATCCAGGACTCTGGGCATCTGAGCTGGGCTGGGGACTACACATACTCTAGGGAAACAGTGGGGCAGAGTGGCATATGACCAGTGCCAACCTATGATCAAATTCTCCTTTCCTGGATCTCAGAGAAGGTGGTACTATATGTTTGTACTGCACCTTACCGTTTACAAAGCATCTTCCCAAACATCCCCTGTCACTCACATGATAAACCTGATCACTACTAAGGTTTGTTCCTGTCCACAGCAGGCCTCTGGTGCAGCCCCTTGCAGCCCCCTTGCCTAGATCTTTCATCTCACTATTGGCGCCTCCCTTCGGCATATCAACACACTCAAGTTTCTACCATGGTTAATTTTAAAATTAAAAAAACCCTTGGATCTCACACCTTAAATTACTGCCTTCTCTGGCCTCTTTTTAGCAAGAACTCTGCCTTTTCTTTCTCTGCACCCCTCTAGCCCTATGGTCTGCCTTTGCTTTGCACCACTTTTGTGAAACCATTCTGATATAGACACCAGTGATGTCCCCACCTGCCAAATCCAGAGCACAATCTTCATTCCCAATTTTATCTGGCCTGTTTCTTTTTAACACTGGGAGCTGCCCCCACATTCTTGAAGGCCCCCACTTTGGCCTTCAGGGCCTGCCTTCTCCTGGCTTTCTTTCTGCTCCCAGACTGCCTCCCAGACTTGTAGGACTCTGCTACCCTAGCTCAATGCTGGGCCCCACCCACACCACCCTCAGATGCTGCCGATCCCAGTCTCTCCATCCAGTGCCTGAGAAGTATCTTCCTCTGGTGTTCCCCAAAGCACCTATTTCCCCCAGGCAGTCTTCCCTTGTCATGTTAAGGGTGTCAAACCCACCCTGGTGCCCCAGCTCAGACTTCTTCGTGTCCCCCCTTCCTGAACCCCATCTGTATGAGGTTTTGCTAGTTTTCCTCCCCAAACCCTGCCCAGGCCTTCCCTCTGGTTCCAAGCCTCAGGCCATTCAGCCTTCATCCTCCCAGTCCCCAGCTCTCCCTACATTGTACCCAGGGCTGGCAAGAGAAGGGGGTCGTGCTTAGGTGGGTGGGTGGGGTTGCAGGCCTGAGGCATAGCAGGCTGGAGTATGCGGGGGAGTGGAGGCAGAGCGCAGACTAGGGTGAGGCAAGAGAGGAACCTAAGGCACAAAATTTAAGGAGGCCCTCACTCTCAGGGTCGCACACCTGCTGACCCTGAACTTCAGGTGTGCCCTAGGAGCCTCTCTTGCTTCACCCTGGTTCCAGCCCTTGCATGTCGGGGACAGACCAGCCCAAGAGAGGAAGGTGGCAAAGTGCTGTTTTCCACACCTGTGGGGACAGACACTGAGAAAATGGAATTCTACAGAGGTAGTGGCCTGGCTTGACGGTGAACTTTCCAGCAATCTAGGGCTGCAATTCCTGCTGTGGTGGCTGAAGACCTAGGAAGGACAGAGGTTTTGTCAGGCTTTCTGGGTCTGGGGCCTAGCCTTAGAACTGGGCGTCTGGGTAGAAGATGGTCTGTGGAGCACTCAAAGGGCCATTGGATGCCACGTGCACCCTTCTCCTTGATAGGGAAGGAGGGCTCCCTGCCTGTCTGGGAAGGGAGTAGGGAGTAAAGGCCTGAAGGGCGCCCCCTCCCATTTCTGGCCCACGTATTTGAGGGCCTTAATTGAGGCAGGCACTGCCTGGGGCCCCTGTCCCGCTGGATTATGCACATCTCTGGGGCAGGTGTTCCCGGTGCGGACTTGAGACAAAGGAACGAGGAAGCAGGGCCTCCCTGAGCACAGGTAATCTGAGGTCTTACTCCCCCTTCTCCTGTGGGCCGGCCTCGGGGGAGGGGGGCACACACCCACCGAAGGGCTCAGGGGACTTCACAGTGAACTGAGCAGGGTGAAGGTCCACAGGGAGCAGGGGAGGGGAGTAGTCCAGGAAGTCTTCCTGGTGGCAATGAAGTTTTAGCGGGGTTCGCAGGCGCGGGATCTTCTGGGGCGCCAAATGGGTGCGGCGGCCCCGCCCCTCTCCCCGCCCACCTCCCCGCCCACCTGTGGGAAACGCAGGCCCAGAGGGAGGCTTCGCCAGCTCCTACAGCTGGCGCCCCTGCGTCCTCTGCCCAGGTCTCAGCCAGACCCGGGAACCCTGCGGAGTACTGGTCTCGGGCAGGAGCCCCTCTCCTGCCTGGTCCCCCAGTGCGTCTGAGTTGGGAGGGCTCCCTCGCCAAGCGCTGCAGCAGCGGTCCCGTCCGTCCGCTGAGGGCGGGACGTGCTGGAGGCGGTGCCCACCGGCGACCCAGATGCGGGCTGCAGCGGCACATCCCACCCACCACCCGCCAAGACCCTCGTTTCCTCCCGTGCCCACCGCCTTGGGGCCCCTGGCACGCGGCAGCCCCGCGAGGTAGGTCCTTCATTCCTCCCGTTTCGCAGAGGAGAAAACTGCAGTCCGGGATGGCTCTGTCGGCCGGTCCAAAGTCGTGCAGCTGGTTCGGGCCGAGCCCCGACTGCGAGAGTGAGGCACATGGCCCCTGCAGACCGGGCCTCAGAGGGTCCAAGGCTTGAGGACCCGTCGGCCCCTCACCCCCTTGGAAAGGCAAGGAGAGAAGCCTGCGCTGGTAGTGAGCTTCCACTTCTGCCCTTGACTGCAACACCCTAGGCTAGGGGGCTGGGAAGGACCCCCACCCTAAATTTCTGGATAGGGGTGTGTTTTTCTCCCTCCCCTAACTCCTGAGGTTCCCTATTAGATTCAGGTCCTGCTCTCCCCTTCCAGGCCCATCTCCCCATGAGATTGAGATACAGGGCCCAGACCCAGGGTAAAGAACACTTAAGTTCTGGGGATTTCAATAAAGAATTAAGAGGGCCCTTAAGTCTGGGAGGCTCATGGACAAGGGGAGTTGAGGCAGAAGTTGAGTGGAATATTGAGCCAGTCAAAGCTGGGGCTGTGTGCATGGTGCCCCCAGGGGTTGGGCTTTATCAGGTGGGCAATGGGCAGTCCCCCTTACCAAGCTCCCTCCCTTACCCTAGCCCTATTCCTCCACCTTGGATGCCTGGGGACTATTTGTACCCACAGTAGGAAGGGGACACTGGGGGCAGGGTAGTGCTGGGACTGACTTGGCTGGGGGGTGGGAGTAGGGGTGGGGTCTGACCTATCTCTGCCTTCCCATCTGTGCCCACAGTGCCCCCCTGGCTTAGTCATGGCGAAGCTGGAGACACTACCTGTGCGTGCTGACCCAGGGCGGGATCCCCTCCTGGCCTTTGCCCCACGGCCTTCTGAGCTTGGACCCCCAGACCCCCGCCTGGCCATGGGCAGTGTGGGCAGTGGGGTGGCCCATGCCCAGGAGTTTGCCATGAAGAGCGTGGGCACTCGCACAGGGGGTGGGGGGAGCCAGGGCAGTTTCCCCGGCCCCCGAGGCAGTGGCAGTGGGGCCAGCAGGGAGAGGCCCAGCCGCTACCCCTCAGAAGACAAGGCTCTCGCCAACTCTCTCTACCTCAATGGCGAGCTTCGAGGCAGTGACCACACGGATGTTTGCGGCAATGTGGTGGGCAGCAGCGGTGGCAGCAGCAGCAGTGGTGGCAGTGACAAGGCCCCTCCACAGTATCGAGAACCTAGCCACCCACCTAAGCTCCTGGCCACCTCAGGCAAACTAGACCAGGTCAGTCCCCAGGGCCTGAGTCCCTCACAGCCTTTTTCTGGGGGTGGGAAGCAGCCCAGAAAGGAGGGCAAAGTGGGCCTTCTTGGGGGCTGGGCTGGGGAGCGATGGTTTGGGGCTCTGGGGCCAAGTCCAGCTGGTGGATCCAGAACAGAGACCTGGCTTGGGTGAGCCATGAAGTGGAGATCCAGATGAGGGATCTAAGGATGGAAATTGAATGAGTGGGTGGGAAGAGGCTGAGGCCAAGATTCAGGCCTTCTCCTGATGCCCCCTCCCCCTTCCCTGGCTTTCACACAGTGCTCAGAGCCACTAGTCCGGCCGTCGGCCTTCAAACCTGTTGTACCCAAGAATTTCCACTCCATGCAGAACTTGTGCCCCCCGCAGACCAATGGGACCCCTGAGGGTCGACAGGGCCCTGGTGGCCTCAAGGGTGGACTGGACAAGTCTCGGACCATGACACCAGCAGGCGGGAGTGGGGGCGGCCTCTCAGACTCAGGCCGGAACTCACTCACAAGCCTGCCCACCTACAGCTCCAGCTACAGCCAGCACCTGGGGCCCCTCAGCGCCTCCACCAGCCACATCAACCGCATCGGCACTGCCAGCTATGGTAGTGGCAGTGGTGGCAGTAGCGGTGGGGGGTCAGGCTACCAGGACCTGGGGACCTCTGACAGTGGGCGGGCCTCCAGCAAGAGTGGGTCGTCGTCATCCATGGGGCGGCCAGGCCATCTGGGGTCTGGGGAGGGCGGAAGTGGAGGCCTGCCGTTTGCGGCCTGCTCACCGCCCTCGCCCAGTGCACTGATCCAGGAGCTGGAGGAGCGGCTGTGGGAGAAGGAGCAGGAGGTGGCAGCTCTGCGGCGCAGCCTGGAGCAGAGTGAGGCGGCTGTGGCCCAGGTCCTGGAGGAGCGGCAGAAGGCCTGGGAGCGGGAGCTGGCTGAGCTGCGCCAGGGCTGCAGCGGGAAGCTGCAGCAGGTGGCCCGCCGCGCCCAGCGCGCCCAGCAAGGCCTGCAGCTGCAGGTGCTGCGGCTGCAGCAGGACAAGAAGCAGCTGCAGGAGGAGGCTGCCCGGCTGATGCGACAACGGGAAGAGCTAGAGGACAAGGTGGCCGCCTGCCAGAAGGAGCAGGCTGACTTTCTGCCCCGGATGGAGGAAACCAAGTGGGAGGTGCGGGCTGGGGGCTGGGGCCGTCTGTCTCCCTTCTGTCCCTCTGGAGAATCCCAGAGCAGTAGCCCCCACTATCACAAGGGGGAATGAAAGGAGCAGGAGGGACAAGAATCAAGTAGGAGTGTCTGTGAGAACTGGAGGTTGTCCCTGGGCTATGTGCGGTTGGCCACGTCTGTCCTGAGTCCAGACAGGGCACCCCTGTGTCACTAGAGCCCAGTCTGATGAGGGGCTGAGCCGAGCCCTGGAGCCAGAGGTGGCGTGGGATGGGGTGAACAGGGCTCCGCCTTTACCCACCGCTTCTCCTCTGCCTGCCCTGCCCAGGTGTGCCAGAAGGCGGGCGAGATTTCCCTCCTGAAGCAGCAGCTGAAGGACTCGCAGGCCGACGTGTCGCAGAAGCTGAGTGAGATCGTGGGGCTGCGCTCCCAGCTGCGGGAGGGCCGGGCCTCACTGCGGGAGAAGGAGGAGCAGCTGCTCAGCCTGAGGGACTCCTTCGGCAGCAAGCAGGCCAGCCTGGAGCTGGGCGAGGGCGAGCTGCCCGCAGCCTGCCTCAAGCCGGCGCTGAGCCCCGTGGACCCGGCCGAGCCGCAGGACGCGCTGGCCAGCTGCGAGAGCGACGAGGCCAAGATGCGCCGTCAGGCCGGGGTGGCCGCCGCCGCCTCCTTGGCTTCCGTGGACGGGGAGGCGGAGGCCGGTGGGGAGAGCGGGACGCGGGCCCTGCGGCGGGAGGTGGGGCGGCTGCAGGCCGAGCTGGCGGCTGAGCGGCGTGCCCGGGAGCGCCAGGGTGCCAGCTTCGCAGAGGAGCGCCGCGTGTGGCTGGAGGAGAAGGAGAAGGTCATCGAGTACCAGAAGCAGCTGCAGCTGAGTTATGTGGAGATGTACCAGCGCAACCAGCAACTGGAGCGGCGGCTGCGGGAGCGCGGGGCGGCGGGGGGTGCGAGCACGCCGACCCCGCAGCATGGCGAGGAGAAGAAGGCCTGGACTCCTTCGCGCCTCGAGCGCATTGAGTCCACAGAAATCTGATCCTCGACCTGGGCACGTGGCCTTCTGACAAATGCCCTGTCAAAAGGCCAGAGTCCCCAGTGTCCCCTCCCCTCCATCTCTCTCCCCCATATTCCCCATATCCCCAGACCAAAGAGGTTCTCAAAGCAGCTGTGACCAGGCTCCTCCCTGCGACCCCACTTCCTCCAGTGCTGTGCCCTCCCAGCTCCAGGGCTGCCCTTGTGGGCAGCCCACTCGGACCCTTCTAAAAGGAGGGAATGGGTGAGGGCAGAGTGAGTGGGGATGAGGGCCCAGGCAGCAGAGGAGTCATGCTCCCTTTCTTGGCACCCCCTTGGAGATGGAGACCGCAGGCCTGCAATGCCATGAGGTGCCCTAACCCCTATGGGGAGCGGTCTGGGCTGCTACTGTCAGCCACCCTGTGTCCAGTGATGCTCTCTGTGCTCACCTTGTAGGCCGTGGAGCCCGAGGAGGCCTGCATGGTGTCTGCTGAAGCTGACCCTGGGCTCCTGGCTTCTCTCCTTTCTGCAGTGTTCTCCCTCCCTGGGCAGATTGGCAGGACAAGTGGGAGCAGATGGCCTGCCTGTGGTTGAGAGGGCTACCTGCCCAGCCCCTCCCCCCCAAGGTCTCTTGGGCTCAGGCCTCAGAGCCTGGCGAGGTCTTGAGTGTGTGTCCCTGCGTGTGTGTTGGGGGAGGGGAGGGCAGGGGCTGGAAGCTCAGTGCCCAGGGAAGATCTGTCCTCTTGTTCTTGGGTCATTTGGAGGCTTCTCAGCTCTACCCTCACCCTTCTGGCCAGGATCCTGCAGGGCAACAGCCCCATCTGCTTGGCTGATCCCACACCTAGGGCCACTGTTCAGCTCTAACTACAGCTATTAAGTGCTACCTGCCTCTCAGGCACTCCCTTCACCCAGTTTCTGAGGTCAGATGAGTGTCTGCGATGTCTTCCCCCACCTGATTCCCCCAGCTTCCTGCTTTCATGCTCAGCACATCATCTTCCCAGGTCGCCTCGTCCCCAAAGTCTCACCTTTTCTTCCAGTAGAAAATTCTGCTTGACCTTTGGTGCACTGCCCACTTCCCAGCTCCACTGATTGGCCCAAGTTTGAGCCCGGGGCCCTTGTTTGGGGGGCAGGGAGGGTTGGATGTGATTGCCCTTGAAGAACAAGGCTACCCTGAGAGGAACACTGACCTCTTGGTTCCTAGGGCCCTGAGGTGGCCTAGCATTTGCCCAGGGTAGGCCTGGCATGGCCATCAGCAGGGGCTAGGTCAGCCAATGTCACCTCCTCTCGGGGCCCTCTCAGACTCCATCTCCCCAAGACAGGAAGGGAAAAGCAAATTTCTAATTCACCAGCAATAAAAATTGGAGGAGGCTTGGCCCTCAGCCCTAGTATTTCTCTCTTTTTCACTCTCTTCCTCCCATCCCCAACACTGAGTTTGGGGGACAGGGTGGAGAGAGTTGGCAACTACTGTGAGCAAGTCCCCCAGCCTGATTGGCCTCCTCCCATGACTGGTGACTGTTTAATGAGCTGTGCGTCCCCCACAAAAACAGGAGTGCCCCTCTGTGTGGCCTCTAACACTTTGCACAGCCCCTTCTGGGTGGTCCTCACCAGGTCTATGAGCTGGGTGGGAAGCCATCCTGGCAACCACTGCCCACTCCACTTACCCCTCACTGTACCTGCCCCAGAACCTGGCCCTGGGCCACAGGGGCAGGGAGAAGAAAAGGCATTAGTAGAAAAAAAAATAGAAAAAATATGAACAGATTTAGCTTTGGGATGTCCAACCACAAAAGAAATTATATATAAATATATATAAATATATATCTCTACCATATGTGATGGAAAGACTTCGTTTTCTTTTCCCAAAGAAATAAAATGGAGAAAGCCTCTTGAGTGGCATTCTTTGGCCTGCTTGTGTCTTTGCAGGTGTGGGAGGTGAGGCCTGGGTGGAAGGGTTGGTGGAGGGCAAAGCTGGAGTAAATATTTCCCAGAGGAGGCACGAGACTAGAGGTGCTCACTGGGCTGTGCTAGGAGGCTGGCTCAAAGCCCAGGCTCCTCCACGTTGCCCAGGAGGAGTCATAGTTCCACATTTCTGCCCAATGGGACTTTTTCTTCAGCTCAGTCTGTCATCAAAAGGGTTTCACACTTGTTCCAGCTCAGAATCTGGACACTAGGTGGCTAGCCAGAAAACGGGTGATGCAGGAGAGCTAGATGCAGCCTGCGGTCACCTGAGCCACATTACAGTAATTAGCAGATGTTTGAGGGCAGAATGCATAGAAGTGAAGGTTGAGAATGGGTTTGCAATTAATGGTGAGACCCCCATAGACAAAAGGGACCCAAGCGTGCTGCACAGCAGAGAGCTGCCCTTTATGACAATTCCTTCTGTCATCCTCACAAAGCCCCACAATTAAGAATGCATTCTGCTATAAGTAACACAACAGGACCTCAAAGAGGAGTTTATTTTTCCTCACCTGACAAGAAGTCTGGACTTGAGTGTCATAGGAATCAGTTCATCAAGGACTTAGATTTTTCATCGTCCCACTGTCCCATCCTTACCCTGTTCCCTCCTTACCACAAGGTGGCTGCCACAGCTCTGTGCAGGGATTGAGGCTGTAACACTTTATCATGATAATGAAAGCTTTCCCAGAACCCTACCAGCACACTTCCCTTTAAATTTCCTTGTCCAGAACTGAGTCACATGCTCCTCCCACTTCAAGGGAGACTGGGAAATTGAGTATGTGGCAAAGAGGGACAGGATTGTTATGGCTGCCTAGGAGCAAACATGGTTCATCTCTTGGGGATGGGCTTTCTGTTCTCTCTGGGTTCTGCTAGCAAGGACAGAATCATAATCAGCAACTAGCAGTGTTTGCCCTGGTCTGGCCTGTGTGAGAGAATCCTCCTTAAGCAGTGGTCTGGGTCCCTAAATGTTCACACCCAGGCAAATAGTGCTATCCACAGAGCTCAAGAGTTGGGATGCCAGGCTTGCCCCTCCTTGCAGGGACATGTTCTCCTTATATTGATTTTGTCTCCCCAACAAGATGGTGCTCTGGAGGGAGCATGATTTCTCAGGTCTCCTTCACAGCCCGCAGGATGTGTAGATCAGTACCCAAGGTGCTGACAGGTATGAAAACCCTGTTAGGTAGAGGCTCGGTGGAGTCTCTTCCTTGCCTAGGTGCCCATACCGACCCAGGTGTGAGCTTCCCTACTTAGTGAGGTGGAGGATCACCCTGGCTCATCTGCCATAGCTCTGGCCTCCCCAAGCTCCAGCTCCTCACATCCATTTCTCCTAACAGGCTCGTCTACCCATCACATCACTAATTCGTCTCCTAAAAGCACTTTACAGATGCATCCCTATTGTAAATGTATTATTACCATCACTGTACCGTCTTAGAGGGTTTACGTGACTTCCATAATGCCATAAAACCCTGAGTGGCGGTCCTGGATTCAAACCGGTTTCTAAGCTACTAAATTACTTCCAGAGCGATGCATCTAGGCAGGTGTTTTCCCTCCGTAGGTCCTAGACTCCCCCCGTCTACCCACCAACATCCTCCAGTAGAAAACGTCCTTGGAAAACGCTGACACAGTCTTTTGAACCTCGGCAGTACCCGTTACTCGCACAGCACACGGAAGTAGTGGGCAGTTGGCCGGAAGTGGGGCTGTAAGGCCGGCGTTCCTGAAGGAGGGTTCGTGGTACTTCAGCCCGCGGGATACGGGGTTTGGTGTTGTGGCGCCCGCCTTCGCCCGGCTCAGGTGAGTGAAGGAGGTTGCGGCGGACACTCCCTGCGCTCATGGCGACCTGGGCCTTGGCCTGTGCCTCCCGCCTTCCTGGGCGGACCAGGGCCGGCGCGCACCGAGGCCCTGTTCAGTGATTCCTGGCAGGGGTTGTGGGTGTCTCTCGCAGGCCTGGCTCTAGGGAGAACCTCGGCTGCTCTCGCCACTCTGGAGTTCCGTGATCTTGGGCAAGAGGCTTATCTGAACCTTGATTTTTTTTTTTCCCCCTCTGTGAAATGGGGATCGTAACAGTATTTGTCCCACAGGGTTGTTGTGAGAATGTAGTGAGAGATTCTGCCGCGCCTCTTATAACGTTTTTATGTGCAAGCAAATGGCTTGGAGATTGCGATTCTGTAGATCTTGGGTGGGGCCTGAGATTTTGTGTTTCTGACCCAGTGAGGCTGATGGCCGCTGGCCCGCAGACCACATTTCGAGTAGCAGAGCCCCACAGTATTTTGCTGAGTACTTGGGATGCGGTGAATCTTCAGCAAATATCGGTATAATGCAATGTATACTTTCCCCCCAGTTTTAGCAGTTTCTGGTTGCACAAGCCTAACTAAGGGTAGTATGGATGCCCCCCCTTCTTTTTTTTCCTCACCAGGGACAAGAAATAATAGCTCTTTCTCTTTCTGTGCAAATCATGACACAGCTTTTCTGTCCTGACTCAGGACAGGGGACTCAGGTTCCCTGATAACCATCTAAGTTCGTTGGTCACCTCAGGTGATGCTTCATTGCGCACTCACTGTAGACCCTTGGACAGTGCTCCCTCCTGTGGAGCTGATAGCTAAGTGCGTTAGCACCAACTATGGCTTGTTTTGTGCTCTAGTCATTTGTTACTACCGGAATCTGAATTCATGTTTTCTGCATTTTGGGCACACTTTTTGAGTAGTAAGAATAAATGCCTTTCCATAGCTGGGTTCTGCAACTCATTCCTCTGAATGGCCTTGGGCAAGCCTTTGAATGATTTGCTGCTGCCTAGTAGGCCAAAACAAAATCTGAAGACTCTGTGCTGCATAATACTACTGAGAAATAGAAGCGTTTGGTAGTTATGCAGATCTAATATTTATTTGTCAGTATGGTTTTCTTCCCCATGCATTAGTTTGTTCTTCTAGTCCCTAACAAGGCCTTGTCATCCATTCATCATGTGGAAAAGTCAATTTTTTTTGGAGACAGAGTCTCACTCTGTTGCCCAGGCTACAGTGCTGTGGCATCAGCCTACCTCACAGCAACCTCAAACTCCTGGGCTCAAGCGATCCTTCTGCCTCAGCCTCCCGAGTAGCTGGGACTACAGGCATGCGCCACCATGCCCGGCTAATTTTTTATATATATATAGTTTAGTTATATATATATATATTTTTATATATATAGTTTAGTTAATTTCTTTCTATTTTTTTAGTAGAGATGAGGTCTTGCTGTTGCTCAAGTTGATCTTGAACTCCTGAGCTCAAATGATCCTCCCACCTCGGCCTCCCAGAGGGCTAGGATTACAGGCGTGAGCCACCACGCCAGGCCAAAAAGTCAATTTAGATATAAAATAATTCTGAAGTTCCTTCATCACTTGTCTCAAATACTATACTGTGCAGCCTTGCCTATTGGAAAAACAGATAAAACTATTTGTTTGTTGAGCTAACGATCACCAATCATGATAGGTACTCAGAATTTCTCTCATGACTATGTGGATAAACCTACTTCTCTTTACCTGTCTGGATTTTGTCATTTCTCCAGAAGTCCCACTGAGATGGGCTGAGTGTCAGCTCCTTGTTGTTATATAGAAAGATTTTCTAAAATCAGGGTCTTATGAAACCTTTTAAAAGCAGTGGCTCTAGCAGAATTATCTGTGGGGCTTAATCAGGCTACATCTACCCATATCCTTCTTGCCATTCTCATAGAGGAATAGCAGAGTCTTAGAAGGAGAGGGGAGGGCTATATAAGCTGAAAAATTTCACAAATGATTGTGATGTACTGTTTTCTCTCCTATAAGCATGGAAACTAGAACAAAGAGGCAGGGATGAGTTGCGAGACTTAATTTTAGTTTGGCTTAGATTTATGGGTGACACTTATCTTGACCTAAACACTTTTGCACTAGTGCTTTACCTTCATATTACTGGTAGACTCTACTCTTGTAGGCTCTGCTGCTGTGTGGAAACAGCAGCACAGAAGAGAAGAGTGTAGCCCAGTTAACATCCTCATTAACAACTAAGGGTCTTAAAACAAACAAAAAACCAACCAAACAAAAAACCCCCCAGAAAACAGCTAAGGGTCCTTATTGTCAGTCTCTAAACGCTTGCTAGGGGCTTTAAAGCTTTGTAGATTCTCAGCAGGAGACCTCAGCATCTAGAGAAAGTTTTTTGCTTTTTTAATTTTCAAGGTTGTTCAACAAATTATTTGCTGAGATAAGAATGGGGTTTGGAATATCCATTTATTTTATTTTATTTTTTTATTTTTTGAGACAGAGTCTCACTCTGTTGCCCAGGCTACAGTGCCGTGGCATCAGCCTAGCTCACAGCACCCTCAAACTCCTGGGCTTAAGCGGTCCTTCTGCCTCAGCCTCCCAAATAGCTGGGACTACAGGCATGAGCCACCATGCCCGGCTCATTTTTTCTACATATTTTTAGTTGGCCAATTAATTTGTTTCTATTTTTAGTAGAGATGGGGTCTCACTCTTGCTCAGGCTGGTTTCGAACTCCTAACCTTGAGCGATCCACCTACCTTGGCCTCCCAGAGTGCTAGGATTACAGGCGTGAGCCACCACGCCCGGCCTAGAGTATCCATTTATTTGTGGCAATTTTACTGGGACATAAGAAAAGGATTAGAACTGAGGGATGAGAACTGGTAAATTGTATATGCTGAGGGTGTCATATAGTTAATCTACAGTTAGCATGGCTGCCTTCCTCAGCCTGGCCCCCCTCCTCTAACTTAGAAAGGTAAGATTCTTTGCTTCTGTAAAACCACATCATTCTGGGTGCTTTGGGCTATGCCTTCAGAACAGCTAGGATCTGGGGGTCTCTGAGGCTGCACTCTGATTCATTAGGACCCTGAAAGAGATGGGGGGGATGGTATACTCGGGCCCTTAAACTAGGAAAGGAGCTTTCTGAAATGATATCAGATGTCTTTGAACCTTAGGTGAAGGAGTCAGGAGTTAATTGAGCATCTCATGGTGTTCTCTTTCTAGGTTTCTTGTGGATTCTTTGGGAGTCCTTGAGTAAAGAGGACCTAATCCTCTCAGGTGTTTTCTCTTTCTGGTCAATACATTCTGACCGTCTCTTCTTTGCAATGCCTTTTCTCCCTACTTCACTGCTTCTGTATTTTCTTTGTTTTTCTTTCCTTCTCCATAGTACTCAAGACCCAACTGCTGAAGTGGTTCTATTTCAGACCAGCACATATAGATATGGTGTCTATAGAATTATTCTAATAATTTGCGTGGTGAAAAAGTAAGTAGCCACTGTTTGCCATTTGCAGTTTGGCTCTTCATGCCTCTAAGATTCCTTATTTTGTCTATTAGTGAGTATCCCAAATCAGAAAATCCAAAATCCAAAATGCTCCAAAATCTGAGACTTTTTTTTTTTTTTTTTTGAGACAGAGTCTCACTCTGTTGCCCAGGCTAGAGTGCTGTGGCATCAGCCTAGCTCATGGCAACCTCAAACTCCTGGGCTCAAGCGATCCTTCTGCCTCAGTCTCCCTAGTAGCTGGGACTACAGGTATGAGCCACCATGCCCGACTAAGTTTTTCTATATATTTTTAGTTGGCCAATTAATTTCTTTCTGTTTTTAGTAGAGACAGGGTCTCGCTCTTGCTCAGGCTGGTTTCAAACTCCTGACGTTGAGCGATCCACCCGCCTCGGCCTCCCAGAGTGCTAGGATTACAGGCCTGAGCCACTACGCCTGGC
Organism: Lepilemur ruficaudatus; assembly: GCA_963574885.1. NCBI lineage: Eukaryota > Metazoa > Chordata > Mammalia > Primates > Lepilemuridae > Lepilemur > Lepilemur ruficaudatus. Next base: position 18,773 of record CAUYRT010001325.1, read on the forward strand.
CCAAAATCTGAGACTTTTTGAGCACTGACACAACACTTAAAGGAAATGCTCATTGGAGCATTTCAGATTTTAGATTTTTGGATTTGGGATATTCAACTTGTAAGTATAATGCAAATATTCCAAAATCTGAAAAAGTTCAGAATCTGAAACACTTGTGTTCTCAAGCATTTTGGATAAGGGATATTCAACCTATAGTATAAACCATAGTGATAGCTAGAATCTAGACAGAGATGGGAGGGTCTTTTAAGTTTACCCGGTTCTAACCCTCCAACTCCCTGGCACCTGGAAACTCTAGAAGACCATAGATTGTTTAGACACTCCCCCCACCCCCAACTTGTGTTTCTTGACTCCCATTCTTGTCTCTCTAGTATACCAATAATGTGAGCTTGGGAGTCAGATGGTCTTTTGATGTTGATCCCCACCCAATCCCTGGCTATGTAACCTTTGGCAGAGTTTTTAATCTTGTGAAGTCTCTTTCTCATCAGTAATATGGGAATAATAAATTTACCTTACCGAAAGATTGTAAGTACTGAAACTAATGCAGCTAAAACAGCTCTTAAAAGGCTCTGAGCCTTGGCACAGAGGAGGATCTAAGACAATTGTGGGTCTTGTTATTTCCATATTGGAATTTAGCCTGTATTTTTAGAAATCAAAAAGAGTCATAGCAATTCAAAACACTGGATCTACACCAAACATTGATGTTCTAGGAAATGGTTCATTTGTTCATTTCTGGACCATGTACAGTAATTTCATTAAGTACTCCTAGGTAGAAGTAATTTTAACTTTTTGGTGTGCTTTTAAAATTACATCACTTATAGAGAGATATTTATTAAGTCAATCCATATACTCTTCTGTATTAACAGTTTTAATTCAGTAACAAGGGGGAAAAAGTTAATTTATCAAAGACATGACAGAAAGTCTTTCCACAAAGAAGCTATGTAGTTAATTTCCCCCCCTTTTTTTTTTTCTGAGACAGTCTTGCTCTGTCGCTCAGGGTAGAGTGCAGTGGCACCATCACAGCTCACAGCAACCTCAAACTCCTGGGCTCAAGTGATCCTCCTGCTTCAGCCTGCTGAGTAGCTGGCATTATAGCACCGCCCCCCCCTCCACAGGCTAATTTTTCTGTTTTTTGTAGAGATGGGTTCTTGCTCTTGTTCAGGCTGGTCTCGAACTCCTGATCTCAAGTGATCCTCCTGTCTCAGCCTCCCAGAGTGCTAGGATTACAGGTGTGCGCTATAGCACTTGGCCTAATTTCCTTTTATGTAAGTGTATTTTAGGTGATGGAACTCGTTCATGCACTGTTTGTTCTACTGAATATTTAAGTGTACTTTTCTATGTGTTGATGCCTGCCACACACGTATCCTATAAACCAGCCACCTCCTATTGACTGGACATTTGGGTGGTTTTCCATTTTTTCCTTTGGTGTAACACAGCTATTTTGTAAAAAATAGGGTTTTTAAAAGCCATTTCTTAGGATTTAGTTCCCAAGATGAAATAAAGACTACAGATTTGAACAGTTTGTGGCTTTAGTGGCACACTGTGTTGAACTAAATTTAGATTCCAAGTCCTAAAGCAGTTCTTCTTAAAAGCTCTGTTCTGTCAACTAGAGAGTTTTGTTACCTGCTCTCTCTTTTGTTCCCACCTTGCCTGTGCTGTAATATTAATTGAGATTCCTAGTGTATTTTGAGGCATATAAATCTTCAGTTACTGTCATCCAAATATATATATATATTTTTGGTTTTGTTTTTTTTCTTTTTTTTTTTTTCTGAGACAGAGTCTCACTCTGTTGCCAGGGCTAGAGTGCCATGGCGTCAGCCTCGCTCACAGCAACCTCAAACTCCTGGGCTCAAGCAATCCTCCTGCCTCAGCCTCCCGAGTAGCTGGGACTACAGGCATGTGCCACCATGCCCGGCTAATG
>CAUYRT010001327.1:0-38803 GCA_963574885.1 Lepilemur ruficaudatus
CAATTAATTTCTTTCTATTTATAGTAGAGACGGGGTCTCACTCTTGCTCAGGCTGGTCTCGAACTCCTGACCTTGAGCTATCCACCCGCCTCGGCCTCCCAGAGTGCTAGGATTACAGGCGTGAGCCACCGCGCCCGGCCAGAATTTATGAGTTTTTGTAAGTAGTTCTGCCATCCCAGCTTCCTTGTGAAGTAAGAATAGACTTGTAATACCAGGTGCCCTTGAGCAAAAATTAAAGTACTAAGAGATTAAATGGAAGCCAGACATCCTTAATCTGAGTTTAATGCATTAAGAAAGTACCTTGAACAATTACAAAATGCAAAGAACTGTACCTATAATACCTATGTTTCTTTTAAAGATGAGAGAAAAATAAAGCCTTATTAAGTTACAACTCAGTATCTCAGGAACTGAACTGATGTTAAGGTTTTACTCTGACAAAAAAATAATTTACTTAAAGCCAATTAATAGTATAAGCATGATCAGAATGACTATTCTACCTAGACCTTTTCAAAACTTTTTAGAAGTCCCCATTTGTAACATACTAATGACAAGCGCTGTCCTATCGCTACAGCCTTGAGCGCTTACCACCTCGTGGCTGAATTCATGAGAATTCTGGGTGGCAGAACCAGCTCCCCCATAGCCCCCCTCTCCATCCCTCAGAAGTACATCCCAAGTCTGGAGTCTGGCCAACCCTCAGAAGTGTGGGGAGGTGAAAGTACACACAACTGGGGGCTGTTCCCTTCTACAGTCCCCGCCACATACCCACTCAGAAAGAAGTTACACTCCTATACGCAGCAACAGCTTTGCTACACACCCAGGGCTCAAGTTTGGTCCAGGTAGTGAAACTCTCAGTGTGGCAGCCTAGGACCTCATTCCACTGTGTCCCAGGGCCTACGAGCTGCCATTTATGTGCACATAGGGGCTGTCTATGAGAAGCTCTGCCCATGGCTGGGATGGGCATCCCCATACGGATGCTGTTCCAAAGCATCCCTATGACTGTTTTATCTTCATATCCTGGTGTTCCTTTGGTCAATGCTAGCTCTTCTTTGATGCAAGCCACCTTGTGTTTGCATGACTGCAAAAGCCTGGAAGCTCCACTGCCTGACTCCAGCCTTCCCTGTGGTAAGCCAGTCCATTTGTCATAGTGCGGGACCTGGAGCCTGCAGTGGCTCCCTCTGGCATATCGAGTCAAGTGCCAACTCTGCTTCCCACACCCCACCTAACCTTACCCCTTCATGAAGTTTCTCTGACCACTTCAGCCCACATCCATCTCTGCCTCAGAATCCTACAGACATTACCAGCAGTTAGGTCTCTACACCCTATACAGCTCTTGGAGGGTTTTATGTTTCAGTTAGGTCTCCCCGCCTGGCTGTGGGCTTTTTGAGATCAGTGACTTGCCCATTATGGAATATTATGTATCCCCACATGCTGGGCACAGAGAAGTGACATACTCAGTAAATACTCCACAGACCCAGGATCACAGGACATTAGAGCTGGAAGAGGACTTTAGTCAGCCCTTTCGTTGTATAGATGAAGCAACCGAGCTCTGGAGCAATCACCAGTGAGTTGTTGTGGATGATGACTTATCTAAAAGGAACCCGGGCCCTTCCCTGGTTCAATGCTTTCGGACCTCCTATTCTCACCTTTACTTGCTCTAGGTAGGGTCATTCAGCATATCTGAATACAAACATTTTCCCTAAAAATAATTCATGATTCTCACTTTTCAACACATTAGGTTGGATTTTTTTTTTTTTTTTTTTTTTTTGAGACACAGTCTCACTCTTTTGCCCAGGTTAGAGTGCTATGGCATCAGCCTAACTCACAGCAACCTCAAACTCCTGGGCTCAAGCGATCCTCCTGCCTCAGCCTCCCGAGTAGCTGGGACTACAGGCATGTGCCACCATACCCCGCTAATTTTTTTTTCTATATATTTTCAGTAGGCCAATTAATTTCTTTCTATTTTTAGTAGAGACGAGGTCTCACACTTGCTCAGGCTGGTTTCGAACTCCTGACCTTGAGTGATCCACCCGCCTCGGCCTCCCAGAGTGCTAGGATTACAGGCATGAACCACCGCACTCTGGCCTAGGTTGGACTTTTTAACAGTGTTAATTCAGTCGAATAACTGCACTGATGACAATCTGACCCAACTCCATTCCCCGAGCTAGTGAGGGCTGCGGGGCGCGCTCCTCTCAGATGCTGCTGCTGTTGGCCGGCCATGCGTGGGGACAGGGACACCGAACAGAGACAAAATATTCCGCACACACGTACTCCACCACCCCTGGGTCAACATGACACAGCCTGAGATGAATGACTAACACAAACCCACGCACACATCGTGCTTTTCTGAGTGAAGCGAAAATCTCAACGGGCAAGTTCAGGTGCCACATATTATTAATAATGTGTCTTTTTAGCCTCATTCCCACCAGAGTTGCTGAAAGAGCACATGTAGCTTTAGGTCATGTCCCATAAACTGCTAACAGAAATTTGGTTTTTTGTCCCTTTTCTCTACTTTAAAAAAAAATTTTTTTTCTTTCTTCCCATCTTTGTTGGTTCGATTTTTAAACATCAGCGGCTCTGTGGCAGCAGGGGAGGGTGAGACGGGGGAGCAGCAGATGACAGATTGCAGATCCGCACAGGGCCGCGCTTCCCTGCTGTTTGTGGGTGTGAAACTGCGGGGCGCATCCCCGCCTGCCCACCCTCCCGCCCCCCACAGCGAGGTGCATCTGTCGGAGCTGGGCCGTGGGCGGCGACAGGATGTTTTCGGAGATGGCTCCTGTTGGAGCGCTGGGTGGCGGGTGGGCAGCGATGCAGGGCTCCTCTGCCCCGCTCAGAGTTTCTGAGTGTGACACGTAGGCAGCTTCGGTTCGGAACAGCCTCTCCAGGTCCCTTAATTAACGTGATCCGCCTAACCGTGGTCTTTAAATAATTGAGTGCCTTGGTAACGGTGCTCAGACACTTGAAGAATTTTAGTTACAAGAATCTTTTAACCTTTCTATTCTAGTTTAAAACATTTCGCTTTCCCTCTTGTTATTCACAAGTTGGGATTACATCAAAAACACAGTATTTGAGAAAAGAAAAGAAGATGTTTAGATCACCAACAATAGGCAGGAAGCTGTATTTATACTAATAGGATCACTCCAAACAGTAAATCAGCAATATGGAAGAAATGAAAATCACTCAGGCGTTTTTCTGAGAGGCACGTGATAATTTTCCCATCTGTAAACACTGGCAATGAGTCTATTTGAAGCATACACTCTTAAATTGTTTAGATCTCTTGTGGGGAAAAAAGGTGTTTGTCTTATTAATATTTACTTCCTAAAAACAGAAACCACCTAGATTCATTCATTGGTAACTTTAATATTAACTACTCCTAAAATGTACTGAAGATATTTATTTATTGTTGTTCTTTGAGCTATAGAAAATATAATTTTTGTTAAACAGTTATATAAAATGTAAATATAATACTGTTAAATTTAAGAAAATACAAAGCAAATACTTCTCAGCTTTGAGCTTTTTTTCCCCAGTTTTCCACACAGACTTATGTAATATTAAATCAGAAAATAATGTTACAGTTCAGATCTCCTTTCTTAGCCTGGAAGTATTTACAACTATTGTTAAATGTATTCATTGCATGGGGACTCAGCCCACAGAATCCACATTCTCAGTCTGAAATACCTTTTCTTTCCTCTTTACTTATTGACATTCTATTTTTCCTTCAAGGTCAAAATCAGATATCACCCTTCAAAAGCCTTCTTCAGCCTCTGCAGTCAGGCAGTTGATGCATGTAATATGACATCACGGCCCGCTGAACAAACGGAAGGCACTGTCACCTACACACCACGTGTGGCCCTCACGACACCCATATAAAGTTGAGTGCGTGCCCACTGTGGATCCCCCCAGACACCAATAGTGATCTCAAGTTCAACAGGCCCACGACTGAGCTCCAGACCCTCCATCCAAAATCTGCTGCCTCTGTGTGTGAAGAGAAACCCCACGATGCCAGGGGCTCAGGCCAAAAACCCTGGGGTCGTTCTTGACAACCCTTTCTCTTACCCCTCACATCCAGCCCATCAGCAAACCCTGTTCTGCCATCAATATGGATCCAGAATCTGACCACTTCTCACCACTGCCTTCCACCTCCCTGTTCTGAGCCACTGACAGGCCTCATCTAGGTCACTGGAACAGGCTCCTGTTAAATCTCAGCCTGCCCTGGCCCTCCTATACCAGCCAGAGTGAATGAAATGTGTTAGAATAATCAGATCACACCTCCCTTTTGCTCGAAATTCCCCAATGCTTCCCACCTCGCTCAGACAAGAGGTAGCTGCTGTGCAGTGTTCTAGAATACCCTACAGCATCCACCCCAACCTTCTCCTTCACCCCACCACAACCTTACTCAGCTACAGCCACACGGCTTTCTAGCTGCACTGTTCTAGAACACAGCTCCCCAGATAACTGCATAACGCACTCCCGCCTCCTCCAACTCATTACTCAAATGCCGTCTTCTCAGGAAGGCCTTCATGGACAACGTCATGAAAGACTGCAGTCCTGGGCTCCACCCCGCTCCCAGGCACACAGATTGCACACTCCCTCTCTCCTTTGCTCCCTTGTGTTTCTCCCCAGCGCTCAGCACCATCGCACACTCTGTGCATTCCACTAAGTCATCTCCTTGATTATGCTGGGGCTCAGAAAACAGTACCCCAAAATGAAGGCCTCACCAGCAGCTCTCTCTGACCCTCTGCCTTTCATTCTCCCCGAAGCTAGCCATAAAAACTAGAATCCTTCTTCCCCAAGGCAGGTCATAGAAACCAGAACTCCCTTTCCCCAAAGCCCATCATAAAACCCAAAAATACTACTCTAACTTTCCCCTTGCCTTTCTGTGTAACACTGGTCAAAGAAAGTATCTCACCTAACTGGTTTGACTGTAGGTCATAAGACCCCCATTCCAGAGAGGGTCCCGCCCCACCCAGAGGGAAGGAAGGCTGCACAGAGAAGGAATGCTGCTAGAAGAATCTAGACAGACGGGCCTTGCTGGGTTTAGCATTCGACCACACTCTTTGTACACGGCTGTCCATCTTTGCTGAACTCAAGCATACAAATGAACCGTTTCCCCTATATCTCTGAGTCTTCATTCTGAAGGTTCCCATGTCACATGATACTATGATCAAATAAATTTGTATGACTTTTCTTCTATTAATTTGCCTTTTTCAGTTGAATTTCGGTGAACCTTTAGAGGGTGAAGGAGGAGTTTTCCCTTGGCCCCCATAGCTGCCTCTCTCTCCCCACTAGACTGACAAATCCAGGAGGGCGTGAATTGTTGCTTTTGTTCCCTAACATGTTCCTAAGTGCCCAGAGTAGGACCTGGTCAGCCCCAGCACCCAGCAGGTGCTTTGTGAGGACTGAATGCCTCTCTGTAAGAGACCAAAACTGTTCACAGAGCTCAATTGCAAAATAGACTTCAGCATTCTTGTAAAGCTTGCTTGCCTGCTAACCGCTCAGTTGTGCTTCTGTGATAACGGCTTGCTTGCAGAAACCGCAGGGTAACATGAGATAAAATGCTGAAGAAAATGTTAAAAAAGAGTGCAGAGAGAGATAGCTATAAAACCAATCGCTGTACTAGATAGATGCATATTCAGTGTGTGGACAGCTCTTTGTTTGCTGCCTAAACTGACCCTATAAAACCGCCCTTCCCGCGCCGCCCAGGGTCCTTGGTCCAGAGAAGAGGCCACTGCGTGTTGGCGCTCTGAGACACGGACCCTAACTGGAGTTAGTTGATAATAAACTCCTCTTGCTGATTGCAGCCTCAGTGACTCTGTCTCTCTGTTTAATGGTACTGCGACTCCCAATCTAACAGCAGAAACACCAGGAAGGGCAGCGGGGCCGAAATGGCCCCCAAGGGCCTTGACTCCCAGGGATGCGAGGCGGCGGCTAGCAGCCTGCAGCGCTCCTGAGCGCCAGGCGGCCAGTAGCTCATCAAGGAGGATACTGCGTGACTCGTTTGCCTCAGAAGGCCACCACGGCCATGCTTGGGTGGGCAGCGGCGCACATTCGCCATCTTGCCCCGTGACTGTTAACTCTCCTTTTCTCCATCACAGCACATCCCCGAGGGACCTTGACTATCATGGAATTCTGGGGAACACCGTGATCCATCTGTTGATAACATGGTATCAGTACAAGCTGCAAGTACTCAGATGCTGTGGTCAGAAACAGGAGCCACAGAGAGTGCGAGACAGACGCGGAGGGCTGTCGGGGCTTGCCACCTCAGGGAAGCTCTCAAAGACAGTGTTCTGGGGCCCAGGGGACAGCCTTCCAAGGCAAAGGACAAGTCACTGCACCACACTGTCTACTAAGAAAGAGGCAGAGCAATCAACAGGCCCCCTTGGATTTGGGAGATGCCGTGCCCCACTCTGGGCCACGCTGCCCACCCAGCCTGCCTGAGTCGGGCAGAGCGGATTCTCCCAGAAAGGCTCAGGCTAGGGTACAGCCGTCCTACCACACGGGCCATGCACACGGCAGCGCCAGTGGCTCTGTTAGATTAGAATGCCGCGTGGAATCTCTGGAGAAACACACCAGCAGATTTGCAGTGCAAGTTCCTAGGCTTCTGTGGCTAGAAAGGTATTTTTCAGTAAAGAACTTTTCTCCATTTGAAAAGCTGGGAATGCTACAGGCCCTCTTAGTCTCTGACCAAGACAAGAGGTGACTATGCAAATGAAGCTGCCACCAGACACTGGCTACTGTCAAGTTATCCAGCCCTAGGATAGGTCTTACAGATGAAGAAGCAATTTACCTTATGACAGAAATGGTACACTCCAGAGAACATTATGTTAAGTGAAAGACAAATACCACATGATCTCACTTACATGTGAAATCTAAAAAAGTTGAACTCATAGAAGTAGAGAGCAGAGTGGTGGTTACCAGGGGCTGGGGCACTGTGGGAGGAGTAAGGGAGATGTTGGCCAAAGGATACAAAATTCCAGTTAGACAGGAGTAAGTTCAAGAGATTTATTGTAAAACATGATGACTATAGTTAATATTAACAATATATTGTATTCTTGAGAAATGCTAAGAGTAGATTTTAAGTGTTCTCACCACAAAAATTATATCTATGTTAGGTAATGCATATATTAGCTAGCTCAATTTAGCCATTCCACGATGTACATATATTTCAAAATGTTATCTTGTACATGGTAAATATATACAATTTTATTTGTCAATTTAAAAACACAGGAAATCATTTACCACTTGTGTTGGAGAGAACAAGGGCTAATATATCAAGCATAAAAAAGACCTCATAAAAATGGATTAGCAAGAACAATAAAACCCTAAAATGAAAACAGAAAATGGGCAAAGGATATGGTTAGGCAAGACACAGTAGAAGATATTCACATGACAATAAATTAAGGAAAAATGTTCAGTACAAATTGTAAACTCAAATAACCATAACTTTTTCCACTTACCAATTTAGCAAATATGATATTAGCATGCATTTGGAGAATTGCACTCTTGCACTGCTGGTAGCAATATAAATTGGCGCAGTCTCCTTGGTAGTAACATGGCATGAACATAGTTCCAATCCTTTCACTCACTAATCCCCTTTCTAGATATTACCCTAAAGAGACAAAGATTTATATGGTGTTATATGTAACAGCAATAAAATTGGAGATGAAGGAACATAATAAATAAATTATGGAAAATAGATGATAGACTATTACATAACCATTAATAATTATGTTTTCAAATTATATTTAAATATGGAAAACTAGTTAACTACAAAGTTAAAGAAAAAAGAAAACAAAATGATACTAATGGTGGGTCTGTATGTCTGTGTAAAATATGTATATACATAGAGAAAAGATTGGCAGAGAACAAAATGAAGTGTCAACAATGTAAAAAAGAAATGTCTGTCCACAGGCATATTGCACAGAGAGGTAGCCCAAACCCACACGTGACCTGCCACTATTGCCTCTCCCCTACATTGTGGGGGTTTCCTGTGACCAGCTAGCTGATGGAGAAGGGAAAGAACCAGGCCCAGTTTATGCATGGATTAGCGCAACATGATAGTGAAAGTTAAAAAATGAGCTGATGCTGTCCTTCAGTCTGCCTGAGAACCAGGCCTGACAGTGGGGAGGAGATATCCTCTGAGTGAGCACTAAACCTAGTCATCAATTCTAGGTATAGAAAAAATGGTGGAAAGTGTGAATATGCATGGATGCTCTGGCAATGGCAAGTGCCTTGCTGATTAGGAGCCTGGGAAAAGTAAGATTGAATCTCGTAGGTCATATGGCCTGAGTGTCAGGAAAGCTTGCACTGAAGACTACACCTGCTGTAGAGTCCATTCTTCTTGTGCGCCCTATTCAAAACCATCAGCAATACTTGAGTCAGAATTGTTTTCCCAAGTTCATTATGGTTTGTTTCTTAAACCCAACACAGTGCTGAACCTTCTTAGTAGGAGGGGGTGCAAAGTGCAAAAACTTCTTATCTAAAGTTATGCCCTGTCTTTCCCAGACCCTTGGGCTCCTGAAAAAAATTAATGTGGCAGGGCTCTACAATTTTGTATGGTTTCTCTCTCATCTTTCTGGCATAATGTGTCTAACTACTAAGGCATCCAAAGTATTTCCTACTTCTTGTTTACCAGGTCTGATTAGCACAATGACTTCAATATGATGGGCTAGTTTGCTCTTCTACAGATGATTAAGGCCCCCCAAAATTGTATCAGAGAAGATGACAGAGAGAAGAGACAGAGAGAAGATGTGTCACCACAGCTCTGGAGCAAGACAGTATATATTGCTATTTACTCCACGTAAAGTCAAAATGCTTTTGATCCTTTTTACTAATGGGGTTTAAAAGAACGCATTTTCCAGATTATAAATGAAGGGCTGTGTTTATTCTAGTAAAGATATCACATCTAGCAGAACTTCTAAAATTGAATAATTTTGGTTAAGTTTATGGTAGTCCACCACCGTCTGCCACCATCTGGTTTTTGCAGGGGTCAAATAAGTAAAATAAATTGGGATATAATGTGGACAAAACAGCCCTGAATCCTTTATGTTTTCAAGGGTCTCTCAATTACCACCCTGGATGAAGTACTATCTTGGCCAGGGAAAAGTTCCAGAGGCTTCTCCTTGACCCTTCTTACCATAATGACTCTTACTCTTAGGGTAGAGCGCCAAGATGAGGGTTCTTCTAGCTATATCCATCCCAAGAACACACATGGGGACTGGGGAAATGACTGCAGGGTGGATCTGTAGGTGCACTAACTGTGAAAAGAACTGTGACAGGCCCATGTATCAACTGATCTCCATAAGACCCCTTCTATTAATAACTGGGAGTCACAATGGTGTCAGCACTCTGAGCCCACGGTTCCCCAAGAGTGTAGATGTTGCCCTTTCCCTAATGCTCATCTGCTCTTGTAAATGACTGTAAATACTTTTAGGAAAGGATTAGGAGAATATATACAGAAAACACTTCTGCTGCCATTGCAGGGTACTTCCTCAATAAGGTCTGGCCACCCTATAAATCAGCGGGATTAGGGACTGAGAAATGGCTTATAAATAGTACTTGGATGAGGATAATAATTCTCCTTTGGGATCTGACATTGGCCTTTCAGCTCTTAACTTTTTTCTGATTATACAAGTATAGTCATGTGCTGCATAAGGATGTTTCAGTCAATGACAGAATACATATATGATGGTGGTCCCATAAGATTATATATATTCTGATTATCAATCTGTCTCACCCCAAGGAACACTGCTACCTACTAGCCATTGCCACATATCCCAGAAGGTCGAATCACCTGGACAATTCTCCCACCTAGGTATCTATTACAGTGATTATATCCATCTTGGTTAGGTGATAAAATCTGACCTCTGCTGTCCCAGAATCTTGTCCTCCCATTGGTACTATGAAGACAGCTCCTTGGCTATATATTCTATTGCTAACCTCTGACTATAGAAAACAGGCACCATTGAGCTTCTCAATAATGCTTGTGTCCCCACCACTATGGTATTTCCTTATTGCCTTAGTGAATGAATAGAGCCCTCCTGTGTACCATGGTCAAATAGTTGGTCTTCCAGTTTTACATAATTAATCTATTCTACCATGCCCAAATTCCTAAGCCCCAGGATCCCTTTCATCCAAGGCAACTCCACAATCTCTACCTCACTGCACTCCATTATTAAATCCAAGTTTCAAGAAGCCAGCCCAGCAGTGTATCATAACCAGCTTCAGATGTCCATGTCAAAAGATTAACTTCTAAGTAAAAGGAGAATGTGCCATACAGATACACTCCCTCCTATCCAGTCTTATGTCTCACATACTCTTCCTTTGTCCAATAACCGTAAGACCCCCTCCCTAGTCCAGAAGTTCCATTCCTAGTTAAAACAAATATTCACACAAAAACGAGTAATATAAATGTTCATAGGAATATTATTCATAATAGTCAAAATGTATTATAGTAACAGCCCACATCTCCATGAATTGAAAAATGGATGAACAAAATGTGGCATATCCATACAATGAATTGTTATTTGGCCATAAAAAAGAATTAACTACTCTCACATGCTAAAAGGATGTTCCTTAAAAACATCATGCTAAGTGAAAGAAGCCAGAAACAGCCACATAGTATACAATTCCATTTATATAAAATTTCCACTATAGGCAACTCCATAGAAACAGAAAGTAGATTTAGTGGCTGTCAGGGATAAGAGTGAAGGCATAATTGGGATTAACTACTAATAGCTCTGGGGTCTTGAAATAGAAAAAGGACATTAAGTTGTAAGAAAATCTAAATAAAATTATACTTCAGTTAATAATAATTTGTTAATATCAGTCCTCTAATTGTAAGAAATGTAACATTTTAATGTATGACATCAATAATAAGGAAACTAACTGGACATGGAGTATATGGGAACTCTGTACTATCTTCACAACTTTTGTAAATCTAAATTAAAACTTATTTTAAAACTTTTAATTTAAAACTACTAAACATATGGTAAGAAGTATAAAAATTGACCCATCATCTGTACAAAAAGCAGCAAATGAAAACAACAAAAAATGGGGGAAAATGATGGAGTTAATTTTTCATAAAAAATTTAAATCACCTATTATAAATATGCTACATATGGTCAAGAACTAAAAGGAAAACAATGATGACAGGAAAGAAAAATACAAAACAGGAACCAGATGTAACATCCAGAGGTTTTTATAAAATCACTCAGTGTAATTAATGTAAAAGAAAAGACTTGTGAGCTTGATGACAGAGTAGATGTCCAAAATTTTAAAATATAGAAAAACTTTTTAAAAATAAAAATAAAATTCTAATTTTATTTTTAAAAAGTTTCATGACACAAAGCTTCAGTGTCCATGACACAATGGTTAGTGATCAAAAATATATGTGAAGTCCCAGAAAGCAAGAAGGGAGAGGAAAATATTTTTAAAATAATAGCAAATCATTTCCAAAATTGATGAAAACTATGACTGAAGAGGATCCAAGAACCTTAAGCACAATAAAGGCTAAGAGAAAACACACAAAGGCACATCATAACTAAATTCCTTAAATAGTTACAGGAAAAAAGTGTTTAAAGGAGCCAGAGAAAAACCACACATGTCCAAAGGAACAAAGATTTAAAATTATCACAAACTATTCAAGCCAAAAGACAATGGAATGGGCTGGGCAAAGTGGCTCACACCTGTAATCCTAGCACCTGGGAGGCCAATGCAGGAGGATCACCTGAGGTCAGGATCCTTGAGACCAGCCTGAGGAAGAGCGAGACCCTGTCTTTTCTATTTTCAATAGAAAAAATTAGCCAGGCGTGGTGGTACACACCTGTAGTCCCAGCCACTTGGGAGGATCAGGCAGGAGGATTGCTTGAGCCGAGAAGTTTGAGGTTGCTGTGAGCTAGGCTGATGCCACAACATGCTAGCCAGGGCAATAGAGTGAGACTCTGTCTCAAAACAAAAACAAAAACAAAAAAAGGCAATGGAATGACATCTTCACAGTATTAAAAAAAAAAAAAACTGCCAACATACAATTCTATATCCAGCTAAAATATCCCTCACAAAAAGCTAAAAATATAAAACCAAATGCTGGGAGAATTCGTCATCAGAAAAACTGCATTAATTTGACTGGCTTTAGAAAAGAAGAGAAAACTGCATTACCAGAAATGTCAAATGGAATTCTCTTAGGCAAAAACTAAAAATAAAGAAAAAAAAGAAAATTTAAATATCCATAAAAGAATGAAGAATTCACCAGAAATGTTAAATAAGGAGACAAATATAAAATATTTCTCATTTTAAAATTTGTTTAAAAAAGTAATCTGTTGATGGATTTTTTTGTTTGTTTGTTTGAGACAGTGTCTCACAATGTTGCCCAGGCTGGTCTCAAACTCCTGGGCTCAAGGGATCCTTCTACCTCAGCCTCCTGAGTAGCTGGGATTTTATGCATGTGCCACCATGTCTGGCTAGAAAGGTAACTGCTGAAAGCAAGCACAAAAGGATATTTTTGGATTTATAAGAAACAGAAATAGAAATTATCACCATAGTGTAAAGTAGGAGAGGGGATACATAAGTATACTTTTTTGTACTTTTTGTACTTTAAGGTTAAATTATTTATTTGAAGGTAGACTGATAAATTTTAAAAACATAATGTAAATTTCAAAGAAAGACCTACATGATGATTTTTTAAGTCAAGCCAATTTTACTAACAAAATGAAATATTAAAAAAATACATTTAAAAAGGCAGATAAGGAGGAAAAAATAGATGAGACAAATAAAAGCAAACTATTGGTCTGGACAAAAACGACATATTCCTCCTTCTCCCTGCTCCTCCTTGCTAAACACTTCCTGTGGAAATAACAATGGACAGGCAAAGGAAGACTCTGCAAAGTACAGAGGTAAACTGGTATATGACCTCAGAACTGGAGGAATGACTCAACAGACAGCACTTGATCTCTCTCCACTCAGCAGAATAAGGCGACCAAGACCCAGCATTTCCCAACTCTCAATCTAGCAACAGAAAACAGTCCTAGTAAGCTTGTTCTCCCTAAAGTAAAAGGGAGTCCCTTTTGACAGCTTTAGGCCAGCCTGAAACCCTGGCAGGGGCACTGATTTGGAGAATCCCCCAACAATAAGCAGGCTGGGAAGTGCTTCCCTTTCCCAGGAGACCAGGCAGGTGAGACCCAGCCAAGTAAAGTATCGTTCAGGAAGCCTCTTGCTCTTCAGGAGTCCTAAGAATCTCCCTCATCTTCATCAGGAGACATCTCGCGATGTGGCCTGGAGAAACTCTTTTGGCTCCCTCAGGTGGCAGCACCACCAGAACAGTGGGAGAACCAGCTGCACTAGATAAAACAAGCAGAGCAAAATAAAACCAGAAAGACTCTGAAAACTGAACTTTCATTGGAACCACAGACCACAAAAGTAAGCCAGAAACTGCACTCTAAACCCAAAGACGATGTCTGCCTGCAAAAATAAAAGATTTAAATAGGACTCACAGTCTCCAAACATATATAGAAAAAATGTACAGGATACATTAGTATTTAGTATTTAAAAATCATACTAAGAACCAAGAACAACACAACTTAAAAGAGAAATGAATCAAATGACACCAACACTGAGATGAATCAGATATTGGAATCACCTGACAAAAGTTTTAAAGCAGCCATAAAAATGATGATTCAAAAATCAATCATACATAAAGAGACAAAAATCAATCATATAGGAGTGATGTCAGCAAGATGGCTGACTAGAAGTTTCTAAAACTAGTGACCCCCACAAAAACAACCAAAATAACCATTTTTCAATGAAAATAACTAAAAGAGACACTCGAATATAGCAAAGGAGTGAAAAGAATCCTGTAAAGCGCAGAAACCCTGAGAAATTCAGGATGGCCACATAGACAAGAAAAGGAAAGACCTCACCTCTGCCACCCCACACCTCAGCTGGGAATAACTTGAGATTAGGACAAACTTCTCTATGCAAGGAAAAGATAAGCAGGAGGATCCCCAAAACACCCATCACCACACAGACACCTGCAGTCTTTGCCACTGGAGATTCCTGCAAAGGCAGAAACTCACAGGCGCTAAGCCCACCTGAGAGAGTTGTTCAGAGTCCACACAGCACACTCCACAGCTAGACCAGGGGGACAGAACAAAAAGCCCAGGAATAAACTCAAACATACATGGTCAACTAATTTTCAGCAAGGGCACTAAGAGGACACAATGGGGAAAAGATAATCTCTTCAATAAATGGTTTTGGGAAAACCGGTTCTGGGATTTTCACATGCAAAACAAGGAACAGGACCATTTTCTTACATCATACATAAAAAACAACTCAAAACAGATAAAAGAACTAAGCATAATATCTGAAACCATAAGAATCCTTAAAGAAAATATAGGGGAAAAAGTTCCCTTGGATATCACACCAAAAGCTCTGGCTACAAAAGCAAAAGTAAATAATTGGGACTTCATCAACCTAAAATGCTTCTGTATAGCAAAAAAAACAATCAACAAAATGAAAAGGCAACCTACGGATTAGGGAAAAAACATATATCTGATAAGCGGTCACTATCAAAAATTTGTAAAGATACATGAGTAGATTAATAAAATGTGGTATATGTATACCATGGAGTACTACTAAGCCATAAAAAACAATGGTGAACTAATGTTACAGCAAACCAGACCATGAAACAAACCGAGAGCCACACAAGAGTACTGCAAAACAGGCTTTTATTATGCCAGTGGGCTCAGAGGGGCCTTGCCTCCAAAATGAGGCAAATTTTCTGAGCAAAATGGGGTCTAAGCCGAGTGGTTTTTATATGTTACAGAAGCAAATGGTTACAAAGTCTGCACAAGCTCCAGGTCTAGTCACGTGTTACTCTATAGTTATATGCAGCTATGCTATTAAGAAGGGAGTGGAAAAATTCTCCCTTACATTCCCCCCCACCCATGATGCCCCTAAATGTGCTGTGGCTATCGCCACTGCATTAGAAGGCATCACCTAAATTGTTTCATGGATGGTATTAGAGGGCCATGATGCAGGCTGTGGCCTTTCGGGTGTCTGTAGCTTCTATAAACTTAATGATCTGGCTGATAACGGAGGGCCCTATAGTAACAAGAAGGAGAATAGTTATGATGGGAGCAGTGAGAGGGAGTAACCAGGAAGACCATTGTCCCAAGTTGAACCCTAAACCCCAGTTTTGGCTTTCTTTTCTTTTTTGTCCTGATAAGCCAAGCAGTCCGGTTATTCAGGCTCAGGTGTAGCCATCAGGTCACTGTGTCGGAGGTTGATCTTCAGTGGGTTATTTGGGTCCTGCTCTGCCGTCCAGGTGTCTCAGTCCCCTTCAGATGACGCTCTTTTTACTCAGGTGTGGTGGATCCAGGGAGTTACCCCTGCAACCTTAATAGCAGTGGGTGTGGTTAAGTGTGGGGGCCTGTCCAGGTGGGCTCAAGCGGTATCTTTCTCCAATCTTTAAGCCATATGGAATCTCCTGGGTGATGGGGTGGACAGGGTACCCCATTGCTATGGGTGTTCTTTCTATAACTTTGTGATGAATTCTGTTCAGAACCTTGGACAAGGAAACAAGCTGAGCTTGTAGAGTGTCTTCTCCTACTTGGGTAATGTTTCCCTTAAGCAGCCTAATTATGGGTGGGGGCCTTCCATAAAGACTCTCAAAGGATGAATATCCTGATGGCCCCAGGGGACATCTGACTCTGAGTAGAGCCAGGCTGAGTAAGTCCACCCAGGGTAGCCCAGTTTCCTGGCACATCTTTGCAAGGGTGTTTTTAAGGGTCCGGCTCATATGCTCTATTTTCCCTGAACTTTGGAGTCTATATGCCGTATGGAGCTTCCACTTGACCCCCAATGCCTTTGTTAAAGTCTGCGTGATGTCTGCCATAACGCTAGGCCCGTTGTCACTGCCTATTGAGAGTGGCAGCCCATAGCAGGGAACAATGTCTCTTAGAAGCACCTTCACTACTTCCCTTGCCGTTTCAGTTCAGGTAGGGATGGCCTCGACCCATCCTGAGAAGGTGCATATCAGTACTAACAGGTATTTCATTCCTTTGCATGGTTTTAGCTCAGTAAAATCCATTTCTATATCTTCAAAGGGAGATGTTCCAACGTTCTGAATGCCTGGGGCTAACACAGGCCATGTGGCTGCATTATTTTTGGCACACATTTGGCAGCAGGTGCAGATGGTTGCTGATGGACAGAAGCTTAGGAATGTAGTAGTACCAGCCAAGCAGGTTGGTAAGGGCCATTTTTCACAGATGAGTGAGGACTTGGTAATTGGAGATAACTGTGTAGGCCAGCTTTTCTGATATGAAGACCCGGCCATCTGGCAGACTCCACCATCCTGACTCAGTCTTTTGGGACTTCTCTTTCTTTGCCCATGCTTCTTCTTCTGGGCTGTACCTTGGGCATCTGGGCCATTCTGGTGCTAGGAGAATTTTACCAGCCTGTCACCTTTTGTCCCACTATAGCCTTTGCTGTTTGGTCTGCCAAATGATTTCCGAGGGGGGCTGGGTCTGTTCCTTTCTGGTGTCCACAACAATATATCATGGCTATTTCTTTAGGCTCCCACACAGCATCCAATAGCTGTAAGATCTCTTCTTTATTTGTTTTTTTTTACTTCTTTTCCTCCTGCCGTTAAAGAGTCCCCTTTCTTGATAGAGGGCCCCATGTACGTGCAAGGTGCTCCACGCATATTCGGAATCTGTATATATTTGCCCTTTTTTTTTCCCTTTGCATGTCTCAGTGCCTGGATGAAGGCCCACAACTCTGCTATCTGAGTGGACCACCCCACCAGCAGGGGCTCAGCTAAGACCACCTCGTCTCTGGTTGTGACTGTGTGTCCTGCCCTCTGTTGCCTGTCCTGGTCGTAACTGCTGCCATCTGTAAACAGTTCCAGTTCTGGATTTGCCAGGGTAGTACCCCTTAGTCCTGACCAGCTGGCGTAGACTTCTATCACCTCAAGGCAATTATGGTCTGCGAGTCCTGGATCTATGGGCAGGAGGGTCGCGGGGTGTAAGATCTGCACAGCCTCCAGGGTTATCTGTGGGTTATCACAGAGTAGTCCTTGATATTGGGCTAACTGGCTGCTAGAGAGCCAACGGTGCCCTAAGTTGTTGATGAGTTGGGTGACTGTGTGGGGGATGTGAACTCAAGTGTGTCCATCCAGTGTGAACTTTCCAGCTTCTTTGAGAAGGAGGACCATGACGGCCTTTGCCCTTAAACAGGAGAGCCATCCTGAGGCCACCACATCGAGCTGCTCCTTCCTTCCTTCCTTCTTTCCTCCCTTCCTTCCTTCCTCCCTCCCTCCCTTCCTCCCTTCCCTTCCCTTTCCTTTCTCCTTTCTTTTCCTTCCCTTTCCTCTCTCTTCCTTTCCTTTCCTTTCTCCTTTCCTTTCCTTTCCTTTTCTCTATTTCCCATGCACTTCCACTTCCCACTCATTCTCCACATATGCCTCATACTGCTTCTCTTCCTCCTCATCCTCCCACAGATCACAGCCTGCACTGTCCACCCCTCTGCACTGGCACCACAGGCCTTTGGGTTGGCATGATCGGGCCTGGCAGAAAGGCCTAGTCACCTGGCCACCAGTGGCCCCAATTACTGTCTCTCATCCAGTGAGAGGAGCCACCTGGGTAGTTACTACTGAGTGTTCAGCTCCCATATCTACCATGAAAGTCACTGGCTGGCCCCCCACATCCATTATGATCATGGGCTCCTGGGGGCCAGGGTTGAGGGAGCCCAGTCGGTCCTATTCTGTTTTTATTCCCATGAGGATGATAAAGTCCTGTGTCTCCAGTTCCATCTGGAACCCTCAGATGGGGCCTCACTGAAGGGGTGGAATAGGCAGTCCTCCAGGAGCAGGAGGGATGGGCAATCGGTGGTAGAGAAGGGTTGGTAGTATAGTGCTGGTGGCCCTGGCTGTATTGATCCATCTTCGGCTGGGCGGGGCTGGCTACGGACCTCATGGATTGGCAGTTGTAGGTTTGGGCCATGGTGGTTTTGGGCCGAGCGAAGGCGGTGAGCTCCCAGAGTCTCTTCGTGGTGTCATCAGGCCTCGGGGTAGCAGGTATTGCTGGTGGTGGGGTGTCTGGCACCAACGGGTGCCTTGGTGGTGAATGTTCAGCGTTATAGGGAGGTAGCAGGAAGAATTCTGCATCGGATGGGCCTTGGCATACGGGCTTGGGCCCCGGATCAGAGAGCTTTCTAGGCCGCTGAGCAAAGAGCACCCTACTCAGTCCCTTTTCTGAGCAGAACTAGACCCAAGGTGGCAGAGTTCGAGCAATTTTCAGCCAAGAATCTATATAAGGGAACTTATCTGGGTGTCCAGGGGTGCCAGTAACCTGGTTCCAGACAGCCTGAACAGTGGGAACATCTAGGGTTCCTGTACTAGGCCATCCTATTCCAAAAGTGGGCCACTCTAATTCGCAGAGCATCCAGAGACAGCCTGGGCTCATCTTTACTCTGTAATCGTCGGAGAATCCCTTTTTAAAATTTTCAATCATACAACTGAGAACAGTTGGTTTGGACTCACACGCCCCCATAATATTCTTACTGATTGGTGCCGCACAGCGTGGGGTAACTTTCGTTGTCCACCTGGCTGCTCCCCTCATGGGGATTTAGGCACGTCTTAGCTAAGGTGCTCCTGTATAAACCCCGGGGCCAGGTCACTTTTCCTTTCAGAAGAGTGAGTCATCATTATGCCGAATGACGCTGCCACAGACCTGCAGGTACGGACCCAGTCAGACTCCGTAGCTGTCACCGTGGAATCACAGCACTCACACACTCACTCATGCACTCATACTCCAAGCCAAGAGGTTATTACATACCGCCCCCCACCCCCAGGGAATCCTATAACCTTTTCAGGAGGTGATCAATCTCCTCTTCTGTCCTAGAAGGCTTCTAGCCTTCCTTTAGCAGGAAGTCTAGCCTTCGTCCTGGGATGGGCCTGTCTGGGGTGATCTTAGCACAGTTCAGATGGCTGTTTCTGGTTCCTGGTTGCAGGCACTCTTTTGGTGTCCAGGCGGGTTCGAGGAATGGCGGTCAGCGGAGCCCCTTCGAGCGAAGAGGAGAGTGTCCCCAGTCAGGGTGGTGGCTCGCCTGGATCCTCACCAGTCATTGGGCCAGCTGGCATCCTGTCCCGAATGGTGGCCCCAACGGCCAGCGCTATCGGGGTTTCCTGGTCAGTGAACCAAAATGTTACAGCAAACCAGACCAGGAAAGAAACCAAGAGCCACACAAGAGTACTGCAAAACAGGCTTTTATTATGCCGGCGGGCTCAGAGGGGCCTTGCCTCCAAATTCTGAGCAAAATGGGGTCTAAGCCTGGTGGTTTTTATATGTTACAGAAGCATATGGTTACAAAGTCTGCACAAGCTCGAGGTCTAGTCACATGTTACTCTATAGTTATATGCAGCTATGCTACTATTAGGAAGGGAGTGGAAAAATTCTCCCTTACACTAGCACCTCTTGTATTATCCTGGATGGAACTAGAGCCCATTTACTAAGTATCACAAGAATGGAAAAACACGTACCGCATGTACTCACCACCAAATTGGTACTAATTGATCAACACTTTCATGCACACATGGAAGTAGCATTCATCAGGTGCTGGGCAGGTGGGAGAGGGGTGGAGGGGATGGGTAAATTCACAACTAATGGGTGTGGTGCACACTGTCTGGGGGATGGGCACGCTTGTAGCTCTGGCTTGGGTGGTGCAAAGACAATATATATAATCAAAATGTCTGTACCCCCATAATATTCTGAAATTTAAAAATTAAAAAAATTAATTTTAACAAAGACCAACAAGATTAGAATAAAATTAAGAGAAAAAAACTTATAAAGAACCCATGCAACTCAATGAAATGAGTCAACCTAGTCAAAAATGCACAAAGGACCTGAAAAGACATTTCTCCAAAGCAGACATAAAAATAGCCAACAAGTACATTAAAAATTGTTCAACATCCGTAATCAGGATGTAAAGAATGAAAATATTTTTGTACAGCTTATAATGTGTCTGTTTTTTAAGCTAAGCATTATAACAAAGTCAAAAAGTTTTAAAATATTAAAAAGTTTATAAAATAAAAAAGTCACAGTAAGGTAAGGTTCATTTGTTATTAAAGAAAAATATTCACTATAAATTTAGTGTAGCCTAACTGTACAGTGTTTATAAAGTCTACAACAGTGTACGGTAAAGTGTAGGTCATCATGTTCATTCACCACTCACTCACTGACTCACTCAGAGCAACTTCCAGTTCTCCAAGCTCCATTCATGGTGAGTGTATATAGGTGTATCATTTTTTATCATTTATACAATATTTTTACTATACCTTGTTTAGATATCCAAATACTTACCATTGTGTTACAATTGCCCTCAATATTCAGGACAGTAACATGCCATACAGGTTTGTATCCAAGTAGCAATAGGATATACCATATAGCCTAGGTGTGTAAGTACACTATATGATGTTTGCACTATGAAAATTTCCTAATAACACATTTCTCAGAACATATCCCCATTGTAAAGTGATGCATGAATGTACATAGAAAATCTTAATTTAAAACAGCTACCAAAACTAAGTTTGTTTATCAAGGTTAATGGAAATAAGGTCAGTTTACAAAGATCAACTGTATCTCTGTATAACAACAAGGAACAACTGGAAATTAAAATTAAATAAACAATATTATTTACAAAAGCATCCAAAACCAAGATATATTTAGGGATAAATTGAACAAAACA
Source organism: Lepilemur ruficaudatus (assembly GCA_963574885.1). Taxonomy (NCBI): domain Eukaryota; kingdom Metazoa; phylum Chordata; class Mammalia; order Primates; family Lepilemuridae; genus Lepilemur; species Lepilemur ruficaudatus. The sequence continues at coordinate 20,737 of CAUYRT010001327.1, forward strand.
TGTGCAATATCTGTACACTGGCAACTACAAAATACTGCTGAGAAAAAATTAAAGACCCAATTAAATGGATATATCATATTCATGGATAAGAAGTGTCAATGTTAAGACGCCAATTTTCCCAAAACTGACTTAGAGAGTAAATGAAATCCTACTTGAAGCAGACTTTGTTTTTTGTTTTTGTTTTTCTAGTTTTTTTTTTTTTTTAGAATTTGACAAGCTCATTCCAACATTTATATGGACATGCAAAGGACTTAGAAAAGTCAAAACAATTTTGAAATAGGACAAACTTGGAGAACTTATACTACCGTAATTTAAAAATGTATTTTAAGGCTAAAGTGATTCAGTGTAAGGAAGATATACAGGTCAGTGTAAGAGAATAAAGAGTCCACAGATTGATACCACTTCCCCCCAACACACAAACACAAATTGAATTTCAACAAAAGATGCCAAGATAATATAATTCAATGGAAAAAGGTTAAACACTTCAACAAATGGTGTTGAAACAATTGAATATTCATGTGGAAGAAAATAAATCTCAACCCTTAACTCACACCATACATAAAAATTTACTCAAAATAGATCATATTTACTCAAAATTGATAATACATGTTGAGTGAATTCAATCAAAATATCTAAAGATAGAGTTAAACCATTGAAAAAACCTGGGAAAAAGTATTTGAAACCATTGGATCTGAAAGATTTCTTAGGTAAGACCATTAAAAAAACTGATAAGCTGGATTTTATCAAAATGAAAAACTTCTCTTCAAAATCTATACATTGTGGGATAATATTCACAATAAGTAAAGAATTCTTAAAATTCAATAAGAAAACAAACAACCCAACTAAAATGTGGGCAAATGATTTTCCCACAAAATAAGATAAACAGATGGCTAAGTGAAAGATCATTATTCATCAGGGAACTGCAAACACAAACCACAGTGAAATACCACAATACACTAATAAAGACCAAATTAGAAACAGTGACAATACCAAGTAATTACAAAAATGTGGAACAATTACAACTTTCACACATTACTGACAGAAATGTAAAGGGGAACAACCACCTCAAAAAAGTTTGGCTGTACATACACATACCCTACAAACCCAGAAATTTTATACCCAAGAATTTTTTTTTCTTCAGAGACAGGGTCTGGCTCTGTTGCCAGAGTACAGTCATGTGATCACAGCTCAGCAGACTCAAACTCCTGGGCTCAAGGGATCCTCTAGCCTCAGCCTCGGAAGTAGCTGGGACTACAGGCAGTGCCACCACACCCAGCTATATACCCAAGTATTTACTCAAGAGAAATAAAAACATGTCTACATAAAAATACATAAGAATGTTCATGGAAAGTCTGTTATTCTGTTTTGTGTTGGTATAACGGAATAACAGACTGGGCAACTTATAAAGAAAAGAGATTTATTTGGCTCATGATTCTGATATCTGGGAGAGTGCAAGACTGCATGTGGTGATAGCCTTAGGCTGCTTCCACTCATGGCGGAAGCTGATGGAGAGCCAGTGGCCGGCAGGTGCAGAGATCACATGGCGAGACAAGAAGTGGGGGGTTGAAGGGAAAGGTGTCAGCCTTTTTTTAACAACCAGGTCTCACAGAAAATAACCCCCTCCCCCAGGGAGGGTATTAATCTATTCATGAGGGATCTGCCCCCAGGACCCAAACACTTCCCATTAGACTCCCCTTCCAACACTGGGAATTAAATTTCAACATGAAGTTTGTAGGGGACATTCAAACTATAGCAGCAGGTATATTCTTAACAGTCAAAAACTGGAAACAACAGGTGAACAGATAAACTGTGATATATACATACATTAGAATACTGGTCAGCAAAAAAAATGGTGTTACTGACACATGCTAAAACATGGGTGATTCTCAAAATCATGCTGAATAAATGAAGAAAGATACAAAAGAGGAAATCCTGTCTAACCCCATTTGTGTGAAATACTATAAAAGATAAATCTAACCTAGTGACAGGAAGTAGATCATTGGCTGCCAGGGGCCAGGCAGGAGGAGGAAGTGACTGGGAAGGGGAATGGGAAAATTTTCTGGGTAATAGGTATGTTCTATATCTTAACTGTGGTAGTAATTACATGTGGGAGGAGTCTGTTGTTACAACTTCTCAAATTGGCTTCATATAACCATATACTAAGCATACCCATTTAAAAGGTCTATCCCACTGCCTCTGGCTGTTCCTAATGTATGTTCCAGGTGAGAGGCTGGTCCATCCTGAGCTCCCCCAGTGGTAGGTGCCAGAATAAAATAGACCATTAGGCAGTACATGCAGAGACAATGGTATAGTTGAGGGACAGACACATGATAAGGCTGGGCTCAGTAGCTTACACCAGTAATCCTAGAACTCTGGGATGCCAAGGCAGGAGGATCCCTGGAGGCCAGGAGTTTGAGACCAGCCTGCAAGAGTGAGACCCTGTCTTTATTAAAAAATAGAAAAATTATCCAGGTGCAATGGTGCATGCCTGTAGTCCCAGCTACTTGAGAGGCTGAGGCAGGAGGATTGCTTGGGCCCAGAAGTTTGAGGTTGCAGTGAACTATGATGACCCCACTGCACTATAGCTGGGGTGACAGAGCAAGAAGATTCTGTCTCAAAAAAAAAAAAAAAAAGGCATATAATGGCTCATCATAGGAAGGGCCACAGGCTGACACATATCCCCCAAAACGGGAATCAGAGACTGAAAAGAGTATTCAATTTATTTATGCTTTTAGAAAGTCTTCACATATGCTACACTGAATATTTTTATAAATGTTTATTTTCAGATATATTTCTATAAAAAATTTGGAATCAGAACAAAACATAACTTTCACTATTTATATCTAGAAAAAATTTCTATCCATTATATCCTAAGTTAACAGATTTCCTTTAATACAATCTTGAGATATAATAAAGTCTAAACTTTTATTAATGTCTTCGCATTCAAAACATCTGTTATGACTTCATCTCAATATGAATTATCTTGCTCAGTAAAATGACATTTCTTGACATAGTGGCAACTACATTTGCTGCATTCTTTGAGTATCATCCCTATAATTTCTCTTATACAAAACAAGTAAAGATCTCAGGAAAACACACACACACACACACACACACACACACACACACCAGGATGTTGACAATTTTTCCTAGGTTTGGTTTCACTGATTTTTTATTAATGGCCATTTTCTGGAAGATCATTTTCCTACATCCACCTGAGTCACGATTATCTCCTATGTAAGTTCTTTGTTTAATAAGTTCTAATTTATAGTAAAATATTTCCCCACATTGTCTACATGCATTAGTAGAGCTTCTTATACATATATTTTTAGTTGTCTTATTTATAAAAGATTTTCAAATATTCATTACATTAATAGTATTTTCCTATTTATATTCTCTTATTTACTTTGAAATATGACTTATAGTAAAAGGTTTGCTATGTTCCTTACCTTCATAGAGGTCATATCCTATGTGAATTCTTCTACATATTTTCAGGTATGAATTCACAGAGAAAGATTTCTCTCATTGCTACACTTCCCCCGTGTGTATCCTCGGACATACTGTGAGAACTGATTTCTCAGAGGTTATCCTATAGTCATTATATTCATAGGGTTTTGCCCTTGTGTGTCTTCTCTGATGTACTTTGAGGCCTGAGTTGCAACTGAAGCTTTTCCCACACTGATTACATTCATAGGGTTTCTCCCTCATGTGTGTTCTGTCATGTTTAGTGAGATCTGACTTATGATAGAAAGACTTCCCATATTCATTACATTTATAAGGTTTTTCCCCTGTGTGTATTCTCTGATGTACAGTAAGGACTGACTTCTCAGAAAAAGATTTCCCACACTCAGTACATTCATAGAGCTTCTCCCTTGTGTGTGTTCTCTGATCAGATTTGAGGACTGAGATGCAAGTAAAAGTTTTTCCACATACATTATAATGATAAGTTCTCTCCCCTCTGTATGCCCTCTTATGTACCGTATAATCTGACTTACGGAAGAATTCCCACATTTTTTACATACATAGGGTGTCTCTCCTGTGTGAGTTTTCTGGTGTACTGTAAGGTATGAATTCCTAGAGAAGAATTTACCACCTTCCTTACACTCATAGGGTTTCTCACCTGTGTGTGTTCTCTGGTGTTTGGTGAGATCTGATTTATTGCAGAAGGTTTTCCCACATTCATTACATTTATATGGTTTTTTCCCCTGTGTATATTCTCTAATGTACTGTCAGCACCAATTTTTCAGAAAAGGATTTCCCACACTCACTACATTCACATGGTTTCTCCTTTGTGTGTGTTCTCTGATGTACTTTCAGACCTGAGTTGCGACTAAAGGTTTTCCCACACTGAATACATTCATAAGATTTTCCCCGTATGTGAATCTTCTGATGTTTAGTGACATCTGACTTGTGACAAAACGTTTTGCCACACACTTTATATTCATAGGGTTTCTCACCTGTGTGAGTTCTCTGATGTATCATAAGATATGAATTCCTAGAGAAAGATTTTCCACATTTTTTACATGCATAGGGCTTCTCACCTGTGTGTATTTTATGATGTATTGTGAGGACAGAGTTGCTTATGAAGGTTTTTACACATTGATTACATTCATAGGGTTTCTCCCCTGTGTGAATTCTCTGATGTACTGTGAGATACGACTTACGGTAGAAGCTTTTTCCACATTCCTTACATTCATAGGGTTTCTCTCCTGTGTGAGTTCTCTGATGTATTTATGAGGTGTGAATTCCTAGAAAAGCATTTCCCACATTCATTACATTTATACAGTTTCTCTCCTGTGTGGATTCTCTGATGTAAAATAAGAAGAGATTTCCTAGAGAAGCATTTCCTTATATTCATTACATTCAAAGGGTTTCTCCCCTGTGTGGATTCTTTGATGTTTGGTGAGTTTTGACTTTTCATAGAATGCTTTTCCACATTCATTACATTCATACACTTTCTCTCCTCTGTGTATTCTCTGAGTTACATTAAGTACTGACTTCTCGTATGAAAGTTCCCCTGATTTCTTACATTCAAATGTTTTCTCTCCTGTGTTGGGAAAGTTTGACCTACTAAAATTATCTACACTTTCAATACATTCACAGTGTTTCACCTCTAAATGAACTCTATGTTTCAGGAGAGTTGGCTTTTCAAATATTTTCTCACATGCATTAAATTCATAAGTGTTCTCTTTTTTGCACCATTTTATGGACCAGGAGAGTTGAATGACTACAGAATAGTTTATTACATTCATGATGTTCACAAGGACTCTCTCCTGTGTAAGCTTGCTTGCATGTAACAAAAACTGCCTTCTCATGGAAATCTTTCTCACATTTCTTATATTCAAAGGATTGTTCTAAATTTTTAATTTTCAGATATGAAATGAAGCCCTCATTATGACTGAGATATTTTCCATTACGAATGAATTCATAAGGTTTCTCTCCCACATGGGCTTCTTCATGGTTAATATTGAGAAACAATTTTTCATATGCATTAAGGTCATCAGGCTTTTTCCTTAAATAGTTTTTCTTACTAACAGTTAATTCTGAAATGTACTTCAAACTTATGCAACATAGATCACATCTGCAAGGTATTTTTATGAAAGGAATTGGGTCTATGTCTAGTTTGAACACTTTTCCTAATATGTTACCTCTGTCTACAGTAAGTATTTTGTTGTTGATAAATGGAGCTTTCCAGAAATATCTGTCCTGAATTTCTTGATTCTGCTCTAGTTGGTCATCAACTCGGCAAACTCCTACAAATGAGAAAAAATAGCTGTAACTTATGAATCTTAAATTTATGATGAAACTACACTTACAGACAAATGCTCTTTTATATAGCTGACTTAGTTTCCTGGAATAAGGTAATCCAAAATGTTCATATCCCCTATTCTTTTGGCTTAAACACACACACACACACACACACACACACACACACACACACACAATATCCAACAAAGTGGAAAGGGGTTAGAAACTTATAATGCACATTAACTGGCAATTTACAAATATGTACTTCAAAACTTAATATAGAGGTTATAAATAACCATAAGACACAGAATACAAAATAATAGATTTGGGGGAAAAATGGCTGATCCAGAAATGGGAAATGCAGAGAATGAGAGGAACAAGGAAGATTTGTAGAAATATCAGACAAATGGTTTTATTTGAATGAAACACATCAAATTTTACATAGTTTTCTTCTCTTACATTACTGCAGTTAAGAATCTAAGTAGAGTTTGTTTCTTGTTTTATTCTCTTATTATCTTGGTTTTTTATCATAGTGCTATATTGTATATTATTACTTTATTATATTGTTAACACGAAATTAAATTTCTGAAAGCATCGATTTCTTCATGTTTAAAAAAAAGAGTTCTATAGCCTAATTTCTGATTTTCCCTTTACCCCTGTGGCTTATAAAAAATACAAATGTACACGAGGAAATGAAAAATCAAGGAGACAAGAAACAAACCATCCTTGCACTAGGACCAGATCCATTAGTTGTTTCCAGTTTTGGTACATACAGTTTATTCCCTCAGAGTTTGTTCAAAAGTGAACCTATCCTGCCATCAGATCCTAACTTTTATTTTATTTATTTATGTATTTTTTGGAGACAGGGTCTCGCTGTCACCCAAGCTAGAGTGCAATGGCATCATCGTAGCTCACTGCAACCTCAAACTTCTCGGCTCAAGTGATCCTCCTGCCTCAGCCTGCCAAGTAGCTGGCACTACAGGTATGTGCCACCATGCCCAGGTAATTTTTTCTATTTTTAGTAGAGATGAAGTCTTGCTCTTGCTCAGGCTGATCTCCAACTCCTGACCTCCAGAAATCCTCCCACTTCAGCCTCCCAGAGTGATAGGATTACAAGCATGAGCCACGGCTTCCAGCTCTTTTCCTTATTTTAAACTTGTTCTGATACAACATTAACACATAATTTTGCTTTTACATACAGATTTCCACACATCTGGGTTTTATTTATTGAGAAAACCTTGTGTGTCCTGACTTAGAACACTGATTGACATTTATATTAATATAGCCTAAGAATTCACAGCTATACCTCAGGTTGTTACCTTGCTGCTCTAAAATGCAATATAACAATGATGACCCTGCTCATAAACCTGTCCATAGCCCACTATTTGGCTTTAGATCACAACTTTTAACAACACTCTTCTATAACATACACATAGCCTGTTAACTGCTGAAATTTAAAATACTTTAGTCATTATTTATTTCCTTTTCTAACTACAACCTATGGTGTTACAAATGTTTTTCTTTGAACACCTCTGAGTGGATCAAAAAGTTAATGGCTCTTAACGAGTGGCACACTTTTTTAAAACACAAATCCCCAGGTTTTATACAACCTATAATTTTTTAATGAGAACCTAGAGGTTTGTAACCCAACACATGCATTTGGAAGTAAATCCTTGGTGGCATTTTCTGAATAAATAAATAGAAAGGCTCTCTCACTCATCAAGATTCACAGTTAAGTAATGATCCATTACTTAAATATCCATTATACGCTGTATAGCAAAGTCAGATATACTCTTTTGAGAAAGCATAATACAGATAAAGTCACCTCATTCAACATCCATCCTCTATTAGGAATCAGAATCTGTGGTATTAATATGTAATGTAAATCAAAGCAGGCAAGGAACATTTTATAATAGCTGTGAAACCTGATGCTTAAACTCAAAATGTGCTTAAACATAATAATAATGAAAATAACAATGGGAAAAATAACAAAACATTACCATGAGCCAGGCACTGTTCCATGTACTTTTCACTAATTCACAAGAATCATCAAGTAGGTAATCCAAAATGTTCATATCCAACATCCTTTTGGCTTAAAAACACACGCATGCATGCGCGCGCGCGCACACACACACACACACACACAATCAAAGGTGGAGTTAAGAGCAGGGAAGAAAAGTGTATATAAGAGTGCTACTTATATAGCACTTAGGAAGAAGAAGAAAATAGAGTTTAGCATCAGTTTTGTGCCACAGATACCAGATGTACCCATATTTAAGGGTCATTAAATAAGAAACACTCAAATTTCATGTTACCTATTGGAGAAAATATAAGTCAGGCTAGTAACATGGTAACTTAGAAGCTCCAGGGAACAAAAAGTCTAATTTTATTTAAGAATAAGAACAAAGAACAAAACAATTTGGTTAGTGTTTTGGGTGGTATCACCGGAAAGTGAAAATACAAAATATTCCGAAGACAGTTTACAAAAGTAAAACAATAATAGTTACCTAACATCAGCAAGAAAGGATGAAAGAGAGAAAAATAAATAAAATAACATTGTGATTGTTAGTTATAAGAACAGAGTTTTACAGAACTTAATAAAGATAAGTAAGGAAGATTTATGATTTATCAATGATGATTTTAATTTTAGTTCTTGTCAACTTGGAGGGATCAGAATATCCTCCTGGATCTTCAAAAGTACAGCTGAAGACTTCAACACTGCCCTCTTACTGTGTCACTGACAAAGGTTATGAGTGTTAGACCCCTGATCTCATTTTCCATTGGCCCTGTGATTTTTAATGCACCATTTTGTATAGCATTATGGTTTTTAAGAATACACACATTGCATTTTAACAGAGTTCACTGCCTCAGTATACTGTCATTCCTTCCCACTTAGCCTACCCTTAACCAAATGACTTAGTTCCCTGGTTAAACTGAGAGCCCACCACCAATCTTTTTATCATGCTTTTTTGTCACTTTTTGGTTAACTGATATGCATCGTCTAACAGAAAGCTCCTAGGGGACAAAGGGCCCATATTCTAGACTATTAAAAATATGTTTGCTCTTTTATTGTTAAAGAATCACTCTTTAGCTTGGTAATATAAAATTCTTAATTTGATTTTTTAGAGCTTTTGTAGGAATTGCTCTACTGAGCAGCAAATTTTGTTATGGAAAAGCTTGAGATCAGCTGAACTTTTTTCTTATATTACTATAAAATAATTCTTTGTTTGATACATTCTAGTAACTTTACTAGAATGTATCATGATCATTTTGGGTCCCTCTTCCTTAGAGATTATGTAGATTCAATTGTACCATTTCTTCCCCCAAAGGAGTATTCTTGAAATATTTTAAATATTCTATTTCTTTGAATTTCTACTTTGGGAAAAGAACTGTATGTATTGTATATATGTGAAATATTTTTTACACTATCTTCTTTATACAATTTTCTAGTTTTATTTATTTCAGTCTCTTCTTGCTCATTTTCCTCATTTCTTTCTGGATGTAATTTCAGCAATGCCTATTCTTCTTTGAAATTCTTCCAATTTGCTTTCTTTATCATAGTTTTTATTTTCTCTTCCAATTCTTTTCTGAGTTTGACACCCCACAATTCTTTTTATTAAATGAATGAAAACATCATACTATTATTTTAACATCTTTCTGGAACTCCTGTAATCACACAAAACACAAATTCAATTAGTTCTCCTTTTGACATTCATGGTCTAATATTTGGTTTCTTTATCTGCTTTATGACTACTTTGATCTAGTGACATTTCATCACCTACTATTTTTTTCCTTATCTTTTTCAATCCTTTTTTCTTATAATAGCTTTATGTGCATTTTGTGCTGGTTCCTTTTTGATTACTCAGTTTCAAAGAATATGAGCTTTGTAAAGAACAGCTCACTGCGTGAGTTTCACATATACAAAGCTCTGCCTTAGGCTAACAGGAATGCTCCCTGTGAACAAGTGTTTTACACATGTAGTAAACTCAGTTTATGCACCAACCCAGTTCTGCCTTCCTTTCTGGCCAGGGAAGCCTTAGCAATGGCTTGCTCTGAAGCCAGGTCACTGGGGTTGGCACTGTTTTAGCTACTGATTTAGGAACACCAAATGTGTGCTAATGTGATATAAAGACTGAGGTGCCCAAGTGGCTGGACTAAGACTCCTGGAGGCTCTGGTTTGCCCCACAGCCTAGAGAGGCTAGTTGATGCAGCCTAGCAATGTAAAGGAGTTAAAGCTCTACAGAACGGTCTTTGTCTCATGAGAAAGACAAATGAGAAAGCAGCAGCTACATCACATTCCCTTCACCTTTCTGATAGGTTATTCTGAGACACAGTAGTTTACATAAAACCTCTCTGAAGACATCCTGCTAGATTGAGCAATCAGATGTGCTTGTTACAGAGCTATGGCTAACGAGGTCATCACCTCCTTGTATTTTCCCTTCCTCCTAATCAGCCTCACTCCCCATTTCCTTACTTCCATAGCAGGTCTGCACATCCTGACCAATTGTTATCAAGCAAGTTTTTACTTCAAATTCTGAGTTGTAGGATTATCAGCTAAGCTAGCATGTAAGTTTGTTTCCCCACACATAGGTGTCTGTGAAGTTTGTTTTCCTCAAACAGAAAGTCTCCTGTATCTTGCACTGTCACAGAAACAGAGTGTCACGAAAAGATATGACTTGTGTGTCTGTTTCCACACTTAACCTACTACCTCTGCTTCACAGAAACAAACTGCATCCAAAGGAGCTCCAGCTGTCCTGTGTACTGCAGTGACATTATTCCACAGAGAGATTTAGGCTTCACACCTCAGCGTAAATACTTTGTCTCTCAAAGGTATTTTGCCAGTTCCTCTGAACATCAGAAATAATTTTGTTTTCTATTCATCTGCTGGCATATACATCCCTGCTAAATTTTTCAGTGATTCTGACAGCTTTTCCACCTGTACTGATTTGGGATTTCAGATACCCTCTAGTGTCATAAGATGGAGTTTGTGTTGCTCATTTTTCTTATTGTTTCTGGATGATTTGTAGGCAGACACAGAGAAGATGCCTACTCTACATATCCTTCTTCAAAGAGGTTCACTTTCTCCTTAAAACACTGTCTTCACAGAGAATGTGGCTACAGGATACTACATTCTCTGTGTCCCTTATTCCCAAACTGCTGCTTCTTTTTCTGTTGCTGAGTCTTATCATTTTCATGACTTCTGAAAGGTACTGTCCCAGGAGACAGCCTTCAGACAGCTCAAATATGTGTATTCCTAGCCTTAAGGAGAGGTTATCTAACCCCTTAGCTTTAAATACTAAATTCAAAAATGGTAAATACTACCATAAGCTAATACTTTCTGAATAAATATCTCCAACCTGGACTCCTCTCAAACTACCTGCTTATGTACTCAAATGTTTATTCACATGTAAACCTGTATATTTTATAATCATCTGAAACCTGGTTTGTGCAAACAAAACTACTGACAATCCCTCCAAAACTGTTTCTCCCCAATGTTCCCCATCTTGGAAATTGGTACCCACTTATCCCACTGCTATAGATGAAATCCTTGGAGTCACTCCTGACACCTTTCTTTTTCTCACATTCCTTATCCAACTCAGTAGAAAATCTTACAGATCCCACACTCAAAATATATCCAGAAACCAACCACTTAATGGTCTTCACCACTTCTAACCAAGTGTGAGCTACTACTGCCTTTTCCTACCTTCAAATACTCTCCTAACTGATGTTCCTGATTTTACCCCTCTGTCCCCAATAGTATTTTCTTTGCCTAGCAGCCAGAGAGATCAATTTAAAAGACAAATCACCATATGTTGTTTACTGAGTCACATCATGCCAACAGCTTCTCATTTTACTCAGAATAAAACCATAGTCTTCATTATGGCCCCCATGGCCCTACATAATCTGGGCTCCCACCATCTCTCCAACATCAGTGCACACACTGATGTCTGCATGTCCCCAAGAACACCAAGCACATGCATGTCTTAGGGGGCTGGCACTTGATGTAGCCTCTGCCACCAAGACTGTCCATGACTTCCAACCTCAATTCATTCAAGTTCATATTATCCAAAAAGCCTTCCTGATCCTCCTTCCTAAAGTCTAATAACCCATCATTCTTACCCTTTAACTTCCTTGCTGTTAAATATTTTATACCCTTGGTATATTATATGTGCATATGTGTGCAGTGTTGTCATTTTTCATTTCTTATCTATCTATCCCCACCCAAATGTAAGCTCTATGAGATCAGGGATAAAATTTACTCTATTTCCAGCACCTAAATCTTAAATGACACATAGCAGGTACTCGATATTTTTTTAATGGAAAAATGAACACATGAGCAAAACTTGAGAATAAAAAGAATTCATATCATGCCACCTGGTGTCCATCTTTTCAATTCATGATAACTCACCTGGGTAACTCTGGCCTGGGGCCTCTTTCTCGAATATCCACGCTGCTCTCCTTGTTCCAACTTGAAGATCACTTCTGGTTTAGGGATACAATACCCTGTGGAAATCACATGGAAATTGGGTCACACAAATGGAATTCAGGGCCTCTGAAGAAGGCAGAAAATGAAGCTTCAGGAGCTAATTTCAACCTTTCATTGAAAGAGTAAGAAAACAACATTCTTTATGGTACCCCAACAGTTCTTCTGCTTAACACTCTGAATCTCAAGCTTAACTATCATTAAACTCAACAAAACTTCCGTGAGTTTCAGCAACCAAGAAAAGACATGCATACTGGGAGTCTACATGGGAAAAAGTCCTTACCTACCCACTGAGACAACGTGGCCATAGTTCTCCAGCATCATATCCTTGTACAGTGTCCTCTGAGCAGGTTCCAGGTGCTGCCACTCCTCCTGGTTGAAGCTCACAGTCACATCCTCAAATGACAAGTACCCCTGAAACAGCACATTTGCATTCAAATTTGAGCTATCAGAATCAGAAGACATGGAAAACTGTGTGAGAATTATCACAATGTTCACAATTCAGAGTTAATCAGGGAAAGTATTATGGGATGTCTACTTTTGCACTGTACTTGGTTGGAGCAGGAGAAATCATAACAGATATTCCCCAACACCATGATAAGTTATTGGTGTCTCACTATGTGCCTGTGTGCCACAAAGAATTCTCTTATTTTGGGGGAATTTGAAGACAAATAAAGAAATGTTACTGTTCTCAAGGAAAATACAATCTAAAAATAGGTGCAAACATATAAACACATAACTACAGTAAGATGTTACAGGTACTATAGTGAAAAGATGTGCAAAGTAAACTGAACTTATAAAGGGAGAGAAGAGTTCTATTCCCACTATTTGGGTGGGTTTCACTGAGGAGATAAAGATTTAAATTCTTAAATAATACTACAGTATCATTCATGAACCTGAGCAACAACATAAGAATGGATATAGCTAACATACATAGTTAAAGGATTAATAATTAGCACATAGGAGAGTATCATTTGGAGCTCTGATAAGATAAAGAGTTATAGAGCCTAGCACTTCGGGAGGGCGAGGGGAAGGATCACTTGAGGCCAGGAGTTTGAGACCAGCCTGAATAAGAGTGAGACCCTGTCTCTAAAAAAATTGAAAAATTAGCAGGAATGGTGGCGTGCATCTGTAGTCCAACTACTCAGGAGGCTGAGGCAAGAGGATTGCTTGAGCCCAGGAGTTTGAGGTTACAATGATGATATCATTACACTCTTGCATTCTAGCCCAGACAACAGAGCAAGACCTTGTCTCAAAAAAAAAAAAAAAAAAGATTTATAGAAGTATTCAGGGAAGAAATTATTAAGCAATTTTGAACTTAGTCCTGCAGAATTAGGGATGTCCAAAATATTGGTCATTCTTCCATTCTGGGAAACCTTTTTATTTATTTTTAAACTGTAAAGTTATATTATCAATCTTTGTATAAATTTCACTTCTTTAGATGAAAACAAATGTAAGTAGGCATCTAAATATTTCCCTCCATAATACGATGAACTATCTCATACAAGTCAGAGATGACTCCTGTAGGTAGTGGGGAGCCAACAAGTAGGCATAAGCTAGCAGAGAGAAAGAGAGAGAGAGAAGTATCATCATTCCCAGGTTGTCAACACAAACAGCTGGTAAATGCTCAAGGCATATGCTGAGAACTGGAAAACGGGAAAGAATAAGTCAATCAGAGCATAAAAGTGAGTGGCAATAAGGTAAGAAAATAATATAGAAATTAAAAGAACTAGAACAGAATAAAAAAAGCTGTTGGTATCTGCAGATATTGTAATTCTGTATGAAGTAAATGCAAAGGAATCTGTAGATTATTAGAAGTGAGTTTAGCAAGTTTTTGAATACAAGGTCAACATATAAAAACCAAGAGGATTTCTATATGCCAGGAACTGGCATAAGTGTGTTAAAGTAGCACTTAGAGTACCATCAAAGGCATGAGATACCTTAGAATAAATCAACAATGCACAGCTAAGACAATTACACAGAAAACTATAAAGCATTATTGGGGAACGACTAAAGAACATCTTTAAAAAAAGAAGGGATAAACTATATTCTTGCATTGAACAACTCAATATTACAAAGATCTCAATTCTCCCCAAACTGGCCTATAAACCCAAAGCAATCCCAATCAAAATCTTAGCAGATATTTTTGTGGAAATCAACAAGTTGATTCTCAAGCTTATATACGGAAATCCAAAGGACCAAGAATGGCCAAGGCAGTCTTAGAGAAGAACAAGTAACTGAGTGAACACACACTGATTGTGGCTGGCAGAATTCCATTATGCCCCTCAGTGACCTACATCCTTATTATATAACCTCCTTCCCTGGAGTGTGGGACAGACTTGTAACTCGAGGGATGTTACATTATATGGCAAATGTATTCTGCAGTTATAATTATTAAATAGGATCCCTTAATCAGCTCATTTGGAGTTAATCACAAGAAAAATTGCCTTGGGTGGGCCTGACCAAATCAGGTGAGTCCTTAAAAAGAAGGTAAAGTATCAGAGAAAATCTCTTACTGGCCTCTAAAATGAAGCAAGCCATCTTGAGTTCAACAGCTGTGTGGAGATTAATTCTGCCCATGTGTACGGAAGGAACTCAAAGTCTACATTAAGACTAGGTGTCCTAAGCAATGCCTTGGTTGTGGCCTTATGCCTGAGCAGAGAACCCAGCTAACCCATCTCCAGACTCCCGATCCATAGAAACTGTGAGATAATAAATTTGCATTGTTTTAAGTTGCAAAATTTGTGATAACTTATTACGAAGTAGTAGAAAACTAACACACCAGTGGGTATCATACAGTAATTTAAATCACTGTGGTATTGGTGAAAGAATAAACTGAAAGACCAATGGAACAAAATTTATAGTCTATAAACAGATCCACAACATGGATATCTAATTTATAAAAAGAAAAGGACAGTCTTCTCAATAAACTCTGCTGATTAAATAGTTATCAATATGGAAAAAACTTGACTTCAATCTCACACAATATGTGAAAATTAGTTCCAGATGGATGGTAGGTTAAAATGTGATCAGTAAAGCAACAGAACTTCCAGATTCTCAACAGGAAGCTATTTTTACAAGCAAAGATTTTTTAAGCACAACACGAAAACACTAACCATAAAGGAGAAGACTGAAATAAATTGGACCACATTAAAATTAAGAACCTCTATTAATCAACAGACACCACTAATAAAAAAAAAAAAAGCAAAGAAGAGACAAGAAAATATCGACAACACATTGACCTCTTAAAGGGATTATACCCAGAATATATAAAATACTTCTAAAATCAATAAAAGCAAGACAACTTAATAGAAAAATAGGAAAAAGATTTGAACAATCACTTCACAAAAGACATCATCAATATGGCCAATAAACATGTTAAACAGGTATCAACCTAAAAAGTCAACCACTGGGACAGGTTATTGGGAACAAAGATGTTCATGTGGCCTCAAAGTTCCATCTCATAGATTATTAATTTACGAAGGTGGGGAAGAAAGCCTACTTTTCAAATGGAGATGTTTGATACCATTGCCAATAATAATACAAATAGGCCATATAAGAAATACATGATAAACTTGCATAGTAAAAATGGATAATCTGAGTCTAACTGTGAGAGAAACAAGTCAATCACATCCAGATGTGGAGGCATTCTACAACAGTGCTTCTAAGCATGGCTGCACACTGCCTGGAAACAGAAATGTTTAGAGAGCTCTAGATGATTCTGAAGTGCAGTTGAATTCAAGAATAACTGTTGAACAAGACTCCAACCAGAACTTTTAAAAATGTCCATAATATGAAAGAATAGAAAGACATGATCTTTGATTGGATCTTGGACCCAAGACAAAGGTACAAAGGACTTTTTTAGGGGAAATGGAAATATTATATATAGGTAAAGATAGAGAGTATATGGGAAAATGCTTACATAATAACTGCTAAGTGTAGGTGAATGGGTGTTAAGACAAGTTGATTACATATTTTAACTGGAAGAATGAAAAAGCCAAAAAAATCTAAGGACTTGATAAAAGAGCAATGAGGTAAGCTAACCTACTAGATACTAAAAATAGTATAAAGCACCTATCATTAAAATGATATGATATAGGCACATAAGTAGAAAGACAAATGAACATAAATTCCAGAAATAGGCTGAAACCCAGGTGAAATTTAATAAATGATAAAGTCAGTATTGTAAAGTAGGGAAAGGGTATTTTTCATTAAGAGATGGTAGGATAAGTGAATAGATGGGTGAAAAAATGAAATAGGATCAATTTCAATTTATACATCAGGCAAACACCAAATCAATCTATGTTAAATGCAAAAAAAGAGCTTCTACAAGTACTAGAAGAAAACAGGCGTGAATTCCCCTATAACTTAAGAAGAAATAAAATTTTCCTAACCATGACTAAAAATCCAGATGCAATAAAAGAAAATACTGACAAATTTGACTACGTAAAATTAGACATTAAACTCTCTGGTTAAATAAAAATTTAAAAACCTGTCACCAAAATAAAATAAAAAGGATAAGCTGGGAATAAATACCCACAACTTACATGACAAAGAAATGGTTAATATCTCTATATAAACAGTTCCTAAAAACATAGAAGAAAAAAACTCAACAACCCTGTAGAACTATGGGCAAGAATTAGGAACAGAAAATTCACAGGAAAAGAAATGCAAATGACACTAAAATTTATGAAACCAAGATCACCCTTTAAAATAAAAAGAAAAATGTAAATAAAAATCACAGTGAACCATTTCATTCTTATCAGACTGGCAGAAATCCAAAAGAAAAACAACACATATACTAAGCTTGGTTTTCTATAAGCATAAAAACATACTCATAGGCATTCATATATGCCAACAACAGTCAAACTGAGAACCAAATCAAAGATTCAATTCCCTTTAAAATAGCAACAAAGAAAATAAAGTACCTAGGAATATATTTAACTAAGGAGGTAAAAGACCTCTTCAGGGAGAACTATGAAACACTGAGAAAGGAAATAGCAGAAGACGTAAACAGGTGGAAGACCATATCATGCTCGTGGGTCGGCAGAACCAACATTGTTAAAATGTCTATATTACCCAAAGTGATCTACAGAGTCAATGCAATTCCTATTAAAATACCATCATCATTTTTCACAGATATAGAGAAAATAACTCTACACTTCATATGGAACAAGAGAAGACCCCGTATAGCAAAAGCAATCCTAGGCAATAAAAACAAAATGAGAGGTATCAATTTACCAGACTTCAAATTATACTACAAGGCTATAGTAATTAAAATAGCTTGGGACTGGCACAAGAACAAGGACATTGACGAGTGGAACAGAAGAGAGAACCCAGATATAAAACCATCTTCATATAGCCATCTAATGTTTGACAAAGCAGACAAAAACATACAATGAGGAAAAGAATCCTTATTCAATAAATGGTGCTGGGAAAACTGGATTGCCACATGTAGAAGACTGAAGCAGGACCCACATCTTTCACCTCTCACAAAAATCAACACACGCTGGGCAACAAACTTAAACCTAAGGTATGAAACTATTAAAATTCTAGAGGAAAACATTGGAAAGACTCTTCTAGACATTCGCCTGGGTAAAGAATTTATGAAGAAGACCCCAAAGGCAATCACAGCAACAACAAAAATAAATAAATGGGACCTGATCAAAGTAAAAAGTTTCTGCACAGCCAAAGAAACTGTCCCAAGGGCAAATAGACAACCTACAGAGTGGGAGAAAATTTTCACATGCTACACATCTGATAAGGGGCTGATAACTAGAATCTACTTAGAACTTAGGAAAATCAGCAAGAAAAAATCAAACAACCCTATCAAAA
>CAUYRT010001330.1:0-86078 GCA_963574885.1 Lepilemur ruficaudatus
TGACCCACTGACAGGCCTAAGGGTATGCAAGACAAACCTGCAGGTCCTCAATTTGCACAACAAATCTATGTCCCGTGGCTTATCTCTGATAACCATTCCTTATGTTAAAACATTCCAAGCCTCTAGACAAAGCTTCATGTCCAATTACAAGCCAAAGAATCTTTAAACCCACCTATAACCTGAAAGCCTCCGCTTCGAGATGTCCCACCTTTTTGAGTCAAACCAATGTATGCTTCCCACGTATTGATTGATGACTTTACCTGTAACCCCTGTCTCCCTGAAATGTATAAAACCAAACTGTAACCTAACCACCTCCAGTCCACTTGCTCAAGGTTTCTTGGGAGTGGCTCCGGGTCATGGTCCTCAAATTTGGCTCAGAATAAACTTCTTTAAAATATTTCAGAGTTTCGATTTTTTCCATCCACAGCACTTTGGGGTCCTCTAATAAATATTAATATTTCCCTGCCCAGCAATCATACAACTATTCTTCTATATTTTTTTCTAGAGGTTTTATTGTTTCACTTTCACATTTATAAATATAATTCTAAATATCTTGCTTAGATATGTAAATCCATTTAATCTTAACTTTTGTTTATGATCAAGATCATAAGGTATGAAGAGACCAAGATCCATTTTTTCCATATGGATATTTAATTAAATTAGAGCCTTTTTCTTTTTTTTTTTTGTGGTAAAATACATATAACAAAAAATTTACCATCTTAACCATTTTGAAGTGTAAAGTTAAGCAGCATTAAATACATTTACAATGTGAAATCATCATCCCTACCAATCATTATAACTCTTTTCATTTTATAAAATTGAAGCTCTGTACCCATTAAATAATAACCCTCCTCCATTCTCCCCTTCCCCCAGTTCCTGGCAACTGCCTCAGAGCTATATATATATATATATAGTATTTATTTTATACACATATACAGATGTATATATGCATAGATCTCTTATCTTTATATCAATATTTGTATCTATATCTATCTATATATGGGGTTGTGTGTATGTGTATATTCATCTTTATGTTTATTTGTATGTATCTGTGTATATGGATAAAGTTCCATACATATACACATGCATATGCATATCAGCACACACATACACACACATATATATAGCTTGTTATGTATTGATTATAATTCAGGTTATTTTTCTTATTATTATGAAATTCACATTCTTAAAGTGCCACAAACTTATTACTGATGAGTGAATTTAGTTACTAAAAAGGTAGAATAAACGCAGCTCTGTTACCTTCCATATACTTCAAATACGTTGAATATTTTTATCTTTGTAACCACCATGTAAGTTGACGGGGAAGCTGAGTTAAACATGCAGAGGAGATGATCTTTCAGATTAGAAGCCCTGTGATAGCTAAGACCATACAAGAGAAAGACAAGGGTTTAATTTGTTTACCAGACTTTGATTCCCTTCCTCTCAACCTCATTGTTTTTAAAATGAAATAATAAATTACTAATTCTATAATAAGGAGCAAACTTAATAACTTAATTAGGTTAGTAGATACCCATGAAATGAATACAAGCATATATAATGCTACTATAGTTTTCAAAGGTGCTAATGAACGAAAAAGACCATTGCTATCTTTATAGTGTTAGACTTTGAAGAACAGTAGACACAGATAAGTCAAGGCACACATTGTCTGGCAATAGAACAAAAGTTAATATTAGGATTTAGGTCTTAATTGTTGAACTTAACCTGTAATGTCTTTTCCAGCTAAGAAGGTGTAAATAATGCTCTACTAAATATATGTTTCAATTTGGCAAACTATGTAAACTATTATAATATTATTGTAACATTACTGTTATGTAGAAAATGAGGGATAAAGGAAAATAAGCATACTTAACACAACTAATCAAGATTACTAAATAAAAGCACATTAACACTAATGGTAATTATTCTTAAAAATCATAGCCCTGAATTATCACTAATATCACAAAATTATAATAGAAACAGCTTATTGTTTTTCTATTACTCTTAAATTTCTCCAAAATTTATTTTAGGGAATGCATTTATTCACCAAGTAGCAAGACAATTGTTTATGTCATGGCAATGTAATTAGAGGACAGATCAATGTAAATGGATTTTTGACATTGTAATTATTTGAATTTTAGATTATAACAATGTGTTTCTTATACTTGTATATAAATGATATCTTCAAAATGATACATGTATAACAAGGTCAAACTAAAAGCCAGTGTTTTGCACATAAACATTCAATTTTTTTGACTGCGGTTTAATTCTGTTTCAAAGAGCAATCTTCATATTGGACAGAATGGACATTTCAAATCATCTCAAATTCCATCTTGGACTTAAATCTCTTAAGTCCTATTTCTTAGTAATTTTTAAGAACAAACCTATTCTCTTCACAATACTTTGGCTTTGAATTGTAATAAACTGTATTTTCAGAAATTTCCTTCATAGTTTTCAAATTTTATATAAGGTCTAGACACATTCTTTCTAATTCCCTATCATAATCCATATGCTTCATGTCCTAGGCAGTGATCTTGGCTTGTGGAGCTCAGGAATGAAGAAAATAAAATAAATAACAAGGCCTATAACCTCCCAGAGTTGATGTTTCTTCTTGAGAGGTTATAATATTAATATTAATAAAATATGCAAATCAAAAAGAAGACACTTTCCGATATTGAGAAGTTCTAGTAAGATAATCAAATAGGTTAGTAAGATAGAATTGCAAAGAAGAAAAAGAAGACCCCCCTGAGGTGGTATTTAAGCTGAAATGTGAATTGTAAAAATGTCATCTACACGTGACTATTTGCAGGTTCCCTACAAAGAGAAGACTGAAGCAGCCATGAGTCAGGAGCAAGCTTGGTGAGTAGCTGAAGCCTACTGAATGTGAGGGAAAGTGGTGAAGATGATTTTATTTTGATTTTATTAATGATTTAGTTTTATTAAAATTAAAAAGGAAAGCTTGGTAGTTTTGTAGGCTGTTCTTGTAAATCAAGAGGCTAAACAAATCCTTATTTTCACTTAAGGGGACGTCTGCAAACAAAACAGAGAATTTTCCCAAATGCCTATTCAGCTAGACTGTAGAACATTTAGTTAAATATATATAAGTACATATATATACACACACAAATATATATATATATATATAATTTTTTCTTGCCAAAAGCTACATGCACAATTACTATACCTGGAAATTATGTGATACATCGAGCATTCTGTAAGAGCTTGTGTCATATAACCAAACTTACACTTGTCTGCATAAAATTGTGCCTCATGAGCTCACTGTAAAGGCTTCTCTCTGCTTGTTAAAGATTCTCCCTCTCTGTATAATGATAAAGCTGTTACTTATAGATTGATTCCTGGGTGAATTGGCCCTTACTTACTTCACAATAATTAGTGGTGTGGTTAATCAGAAGCATGTGACCCAAGTGCTGGACATTCCTTTCTATGATCCATATAACAACGACAATTTAAAATAGAGAATCTTTATTCAGAGATCCATATTTTGTGTGAATCCTCCAATTTGTCAGGTCAGCAATCTGAAATGCCAGTTCTTGGTGTGCTCTTGGCTGAAGAATGACCAGACACACCAAAGGCAAGGCAAGTGTGAAACAAAGTTTATTGAGGAGAGAAAAACAGGATTATAGAGCAAGATCAAGACAGAGGTTTACAGAGCAAAAGCAAAATACATTCTCCACAGACAGACGAATGGACCCCTTGTCATAAAAAAAGGTGTTGGTTATGGTCTGGGGTCTTGTTTTACAGAGTCTGGATTGGGACCTCCTTGTGGTTCAGACTTCACCGTGGAACCACTTTGGTGGATATCTGGGAGTTATATAACCTGAGTCTTACCACACATGCGGATCTCCCATGAGCCTCTCTGAAAGCCCATTCTGGGGGGTGAACTGCAATGTAGACTTAAGCTAATGACATGATAATTAGCCTTAGGTTGTCCTAGGACACCTTCCAGACCCCATTGTACCCGTGTTTCTTGGCCCACCGGCTAGAGAATCCTCTGCATTCTTTTGCAGTTGGAGCACTAAGTTCTGATTGGCATATTCATAGGGCATTCCCTCCTCCCCTAGACATAGCAATTGTTTGGGGCTCTCACCTTTGTTCCCAGAAGGTGCCAGAGGTCTTTGCTGTCTATGTAACAAATTGATGTGCCATCTGACAGGGTTTTACAATTTTCTGGAGTAACAGATTGTTTTCTGCCTTTTGCTTGTCTGGTTCCTCAGGTTTTCTAGGGATCTCCAAGTGGCAAAGATAGTTTCCTAAAACAGGCTAAATAACCATGAATTTTTTTCATCTTTTGGTAGGAGAAGACTTGCTGGATTCAGTGTGTTATAGTGATGGATCCTGTCATATGAAGGCAAAATAGACAATGGAGGAATTAAAATCTGCAGGACTTTTAATTTCTTCCATATAGTATAATGTGATTGTTCCCAATCAGCCAGAATATTTAACCTTGAAAGAAACTTAAAAGTAAAATTATTTTCAAATAAAATTATTTTATAGTCTTTGTGCTACTAACCCCAAAAATGCACCATCATTGAAATGTATTTCAATGAATACCTTGTGCTTGTAAATAATTAACACAAGGAAGACTGCACTTCTCTTTTGATTTGTCAGTTGTTTTGTTATAAGTTTCATAAACAAAAGGACTTCCACAATAGTTTTGCATTCATTAACATTTGAGCCCATCAAACGACTCTATTTTTATCACCCTTTTAGTAGGTGGAGCAGCAAACCTTTGTGCTACTTTGTAGCCACTGGTAGAAAGCAAAAATGGTTTAGTAATAAAAGATATCAAAAGAGTTGTATTATTCTGAATGTGGAGTTTGAATCTGGGAAAGCACAATCCAGAGTTTTTAGAGGAGATGATATAAAGTCTTAAATGTCTAAGAGAAAGAAATAATTACAGTCAATATTTTAAATAGTTACTTTCAATAACGCACAGTGATAAGAAACAATGATCATTAGTAAATTTTAACGTTAAAAAGTAAAGATACAAGACCATGCCAAAAGTACAGAAAGTTAACAATATTTGGATGATAAAAAGAAAAGTCTACTATGTACATCCCAAATAACCAATAAATTTGGAAAAAGAAAGTACAGAATTCCAATTTTCTCTTTTTTGTATGCCATTCAAGTAACAATTTGTACTAAAGGATTTATTGTTTTCTAATCTTATTAATGTAGATATATAAATATATACAATCTCACATATATAACTTATCTATATAAATATACATAAATAAACAAAAACAGATAAGTTTAAAGCTTTCAATAATTATAATTTATAACTATTTGCTATATTACTATTTTAAATAAGACAATATTGTTTTATAACATATTTACCATTTTAATAAGCCCTGAAAATTTCCTCAATAAAGAGACAAATTTTTTTCTTGTTCACATATTCGTATCTTTCTGTAACAAATGTACCTAGTGTTTTTAACACTTGTATTGTTCTAACTAATAGTAATAATTACAATCACTCACCAAAGTAATTCACTTAATTTTCTTCAAACACAAGAGTAAACTAGAATGGAGGAAAACATGTGTTGTTTTTTTTCTATGACCAAGCATTCTACTCTGCATAAATTTTAAGGTGGTAAAAATAACTATGATTATAATAACATTCAAAGGCATTTATGCAAAGTGTTATAGTCTTCCAACTAAATAAGAATAAATTAAAACTAGATTCAGTGATCACTGATTTGTATCTCTTTCTTATTTAGAAATTATAAAGGATCCAAAGATTATATTTTTATTCCCACAATTTTACATTTGTCTAAGGTTTTAAAGTCAAAAAATGTGTTATATACATGTTTCACTAACATTTTAATTTCTTATTAGTTGTATCATTATGGGACTTTCACCCAGGCTTATACCCTTTTAAAATGTTCTTTACTGTAATTCTATATAACTAAGCATAATTTTTACATCATTTAAAAATCTTAAACATAAGGAAACAATTATAGCATACTTAACTCATAGACCACTATAGTTAATTTAGAAGGTAATTATAAGTAATTTAACCCCACTCTTATCATAGTAGAATATTATGATTATATTAGTTTTTATAGTAAAATCAGGGAGGAAAATAGAATTGTCTTTAAGTCAACATTATTAACTGACTTTAATTTATCTACTTGAATATCTATTTTCTCAGATATTAACTTGAAATATTATTTTAATATAATCTATAAACCTCTGAATGAATAAACTAAATTTTAAGGTCTCTTTAAATTATGCCAAAATCTGAGTACCTTAACCTTCTTATTTTGAGAAACTTTGTAAGCAAGGCCATAATTAAAAAACATAATAAAACAGTTAACTTTTTTTCTTTGTTAAATTCTTTTTCTCCTTTGAGTTAAAGATTACCAAAGGAAGAAGTTTAAAGAGGAATAAACATGAAGCAATAAACATACATAAAGTATTATAAATATAATATTTTCTCTTTATTTTTAGCATAGATGTGACAACCAACTTTTGCTAGCCTTTTCATTTACATTATTGACAAGTATCTTTGTCAAAATGATGGGTTTTTGTTATTCCCCTTATAGTGTCTTGAACTTGTAAAATTATTTTTATGGTCTTGCCAACTAGCCATTTTCAACAAAATTTCTGTATCCCTTGGCCCTACCAAAAGAATGGACAGATAGGTAGAGGTACGGGAGAAATAAAATGTAATTACCAAGGACAAGTCTAAGTTTTTCCTCTCTGTCCTGGAGATTGGAGTTTTCTTAACTATGGTACAGAGACTGGAATGTGATTCAGATTTAAGGTACACATTCCAGTCAGGACCTCCTTCAAATGGAGATCGCATTCTTAAAATATGGGTATTATTTACTCCTAAGACAAAAATTGAAAAAAAAAATAAAAATAATTCTGAGAGTCTCAATGAAATAATCAAAGCTCAGGCAACTTCCCTTGTGATTATGCACAGGGTAGCCTTCTCTGTGAGCCAAAATAGACACAAGGAGTCTCAGATGTGTGGACTATTTATTATCTAGTCAAGAGCTCTGGTCCATGGTAAAAGAGTTTCAGACAAATTTTGGTAGAACTTCTAGTTCTGTTGAAGTCCATTAGTCAATGGCCACCAGAAACATACTTGTAAGCAAAAAAAGATGAATTTATTCATTGCCATAGTAAACAAGAATTTGTCAGAAAAACAATGGAGTGTTTCAGTACAAGGGAGTTATGTGACGATTAATTATAGACAGTTTTTAGTAAAATTCAAAGCAAAGTCTGTCCTGAATTGGGACCTTTGGGGAATTATAATAATTACAAGATTGGATATATTAATAATGGTTATCAAGAGGCAGAAGGAACAATCAAGGATATGTTCCTATCAGAAATCTTATTGGAAAGAATAGTCACACGTGTTAGCTGGAAGAGGGGTATGTTTGATTATTTGTATAATGACACAGTGTCCTTGTTTCTGTGTTTAGACATGATTAAAGTGTCATCTTGTTTTGATCATATCCTACTATGATCAAAATGAGTCTGTCTGATTATTGTTGATATACTTTAGAAACTTTCTATGATCCAGAGGAAACCTCAGGGCCTAGCTGTTGGCTGCCAAAGGCCAGCTGTTGGCCGACAGGGCTGCTGTTGTTGTTGTTATTGCTCTTCACTTGTTTGTTTTTCCTCCTCATTATTGTTATTGTCCAACTATGGACTGAGTTTTGTTAGATAATACAAATGATAAAATATCTTTGTTTAAATGGTAACTGGATTTATAGCAGAGAGAAAAATGATGCAGGTATAAGATGAATAAGGATAAGATAAAATCCTATCATTCTGAATTTGAAGTATCAGTGTAAATTCAAAATGTATTTTAAGTTCTTAATAAGCATTCATGAGCACATTTAGTGGTCAGATTGTGGTCTCTACATACCATTTTCCAATTACCAAAACCAGGGATCCTTTGAGATATCACTGGCTCTAGATCTGGGACAAAAAGTAAACAAGAAAAACATTGATTTATTGTCATATCACAACCCAGTAAGTCACAAATTACAATTCTTAATATGTCAAAAATTCATTTTTAATTTTAGTTAACCAGTGACCAACAAAAGCATAAGTTGGATGTCAGATTTCAGGTCCTCAAAATAGAACTTTCTCCCAGAAGCTAAACCAGCTCAACTGATATTAACTTCACCTTAGCCTCCTAGATAGAAAAAGATAATATATTTAAAATTCATCCCAACACTTAATATGTTTTAATATGCTTTTGTCTTGGTTTGCTTATTCTCAGAATGGATAGAGCCTTTTTATTGCTGGAGAGATATTATACATTTCAATGGACACTTACTAAAGAAGTTTCCAAAGCCTTGGCTTATAATCTAAAGACTTCAGTTTCCATATTAACTTCAACATTCAGGAAAAACACAAGAAACCAGTAGAATTAAAACTAAAATTTGGCAGTATTCTCAGGGGCTCTGAAACTCCTATGGCCTAAGTCTGTTGACAAAAGCTCTTCCTTTATGATTAATAATAGTCTGTACTGTACATTTTGGGATTTCAATGGTGATCTTAGTCTACCCTAATGCAAAATGATGCTATGCAAAATACTGTGAAAGACTCACATGCAGTACACAGATTTATGATTATCGGGTACAAAAACCTTTCACAAGACATTCAAAGCAGACCCCTACATGGCCTGAAATAAGAAGACTTTAGTCTTCTGATAGAGATATCTCAGAGTACACCTGAGTCTAAGGGAAAAACACCTTGTCAGGAATTCTTAACTGTCACAAACAATACAACTCCAGGAGATTGATCCTTGAATGCATCCTTCCTACATCAAAAGGCATTTTCTCTCCTTTCCAGATCATTGTATTCCATTCCTTCATGAAACATTAAGATGAGGATTCATTCTTAGGAATCCTCCAGAAGCATATGAACTTTAGAAGAGAAAAACAAAGCCAGCATCCTTTTATCGGACAGATGTTAAAATGAAGTATAT
Organism: Lepilemur ruficaudatus; assembly: GCA_963574885.1. Lineage (NCBI taxonomy): Eukaryota > Metazoa > Chordata > Mammalia > Primates > Lepilemuridae > Lepilemur > Lepilemur ruficaudatus. The sequence continues at coordinate 8,975 of CAUYRT010001330.1, forward strand.
AAATTCCATCCAAGATGATGAAACTAGGTTAATTTTCTGATACATTTACTACTTTTTAATTTTTCTTTTTGGTTTACTGGTAATGTTATCTATTATCATTTGGTGATATCCCTCAGCAATCTCATAAATTTTCTATTAATATGCTTATACCTATATTTATCTCTTTCCTCTTAATCCCTCAAAGTGTTTTTCTACTACCTAAAGCTAGGCAAGGTTCATATTCATTTTGCTACAATCACAGCTACTAATTTGAATTTAAATAATTACTGAATTTATTATCCCTCATTTAATGATCTTTGACAAAATTTAAGTCTGATAAGGTCTTTAGAAGGTGGAATTCCTCCTATTCACTCCTTCTAAAGTTTATATTTCCTTCACATTATTAACCTAACCCTTCAATACAAATCACTAATGTATTTCTTCTATACTTGAAAATATGAAAAAGAAAAGTTATGATAAGAAAGAAAAAAAGAAAAGAAAATAAAACTCCCCATCTAGGCATAGCATGGTGAAACTGCAATAAACCAAAGACGGAGAGAAAGTCCTAGAAGCAGCTGAGGTGAAAGAAGATTACATACAAAGGAACTTCAATTAATTTAAGAGCTGACTTTTCAAGGACAAGACCAGAAGTGAAGGATATTGTTATATCTTTAATGTCCTGAAAGAAAATGCATTTCAACCTAGTGTGTTGCAATCAGTGAAACCATCTTTTAAGAACAAGAACAGAACAAGGACAGAACAAGCACAGAATAAAGACATTATCTGGCAAAAACAGAGATTTTCCCATTTCAAATAGCCAATAAAAATCAACAAGGATAATTAGTTTCAAAATAAAATAAAATAAATTGAGAAATAATAATGAACTCTCAAATTACACATACAAGAAACGGAAAAAGGAAAAACAGAAAGCACAGAATGAGATATTAGAAACAAATCAAAATACTGACTTTAAGAGAGGTGCTAAAACATAGCACCACAAATTTAAAATAAATTCTAAATAATATTTCATAAATAAAATTATAAGTATTAATCAAATCAATGCTGGTATGTAATTGCTCATATCAAGCAAAATAGAAATAAAGCAGAACTGTTAGCACTATATGTATCACTAGCACAAGGCAAAAAATTCAAAAAGCCAAGAAGATCTATCAATGTTGAAATACAGGTATCATACAGAAAATGATCAAAAACAAACGCATATCTGGAGAAATTATATTCAGTGGAAGTATTTATATAAAGCAAACTTCTAGGTCACAGATAAAAATAAAACAATAATTTTAAAATGAGTTAGAATGAAGCAATAAGCAATGTGCTATCAATCAAAACATATAGAAGACCTCACCAGAATGTCAGCTTATTTGTATAAGGATAATACCTAATGATGATAAGAATCTAGAATGTGACAAAATGAGTAATGAAAGAGACCAGACATAAAAGGACATATATTATGCAATTCCTTGGATATTAAGTTCCAACATAAACACTGTTGTCCTTTGCATGGTGTGGATTGACTCTGTGAGCACCAATGGGAACCTGCTGGAATGACAAAGGTGCATTACACCTTGAACTGTGTAGCAGTCACGAGCCTGTTTACATTTATGGTATTTGTCAAGCTGTGTGCTTAACATTGTGCCGCTTGATTTATAAAATTTTGCCTCAAAAAAAAAATTAAATAAAAACATTTCAATGGCTGCAGTATAGTGGCCTTACAGAAAAATTATGAAAAAGATCTAAAGCAAAACACAGAACAGTAAATTCATGAAACTTACATAAGAAAAGAAGACAAATTCGCAATTAATGATCTAAGTGTCCCATTTTATTAAAAAAGGAAGAAAAGAAGAACAGCGGAAAACAAAGAACTTAAAAGAAAGAAAATAATAATTGTGAAGCAGAAAATAAAAATACAGTTTTTGATAACACAAAAAATAATTACTGAAAAAACCTTCCAAGATTAATAAAGAAAAAGTAGAGGAGGTATAAGAAATGTATTTTAAAGAAGACATGATTTTACTACTGATTTAAAATTATTAAAATCTTAAAAATAACATATGAGGAAAAACATAAAACTTATCCAACATGACTCAAAAAGAAATAGAAAAGCAAAATACTCCTATATTCATCAATGAAATTGCACCTCTAATCAAAATCTTTTCACAAAGAAAATAACAAGTGAAAAAATTTTTAAGGGGAAGTTCTAGCACATTTCAGTAACAGATGTTTCTGATTTTATATAATCTATTCCCCAGATTAAAGAAAGAACATGCCCCAATATTATGAGGTTAGTGTATATTCTTGATACTCAAACCAGATAAGGACACAGAAAAATTATAGACCAATCTCATTTAAGGATATAGAAGCAAAAATACTAAAGCAAGTATGAGCAAACTTTTTGATCAATTTAGAGTCATATCAAGAATTCAAGTTTGGCTTACCATTTCAAAATAAATGTTGTAATTGGGAAGACTAAAGAATTAAAAATAAAAATATAGTCATCAAAATACATAACCCAAAAAAGGTAGTGAAATCCAGTATCCAATCTTTATATCTCCCAACTATTAATAGCTAGGAATAGAGACTGATTTATTTACCAAGTAAAGACCCTGTCACAAATTTACCATGAACATTATTAAACTTAGTAGTTAAATTTTACTACATTTTTAAAGATTAGGCTAAGATATAAATGCAAAGTATTTAAATTTCTGTTCCTCTCTTTTTTTTTATTTTTACAGGTGGTCCTAGGCAGTTTACTAAGAAAATAATTAAATACATGAAACAAACTTCTAATTATATGCAAATGGATTACTGTGTGATAGCAAATGTATAGAATTTATAGGTAAGTGATTAGGGTTAATAAAAGACTTTAGAATGGCTGATAAAAAAAATCTATATGGCAAAAACCGTTTATTTATCTTCTAACATTTCCAAAGTCAGTTTCCATAGCTTGTCAAAATCAGTATTTTTTATAAGAGCAACTAAAACTATGAAGTTTGTTGGATAATGTAAAAAGCTTTTAGGAACAAAATTATAAAACTTCATTGAACAATATGGAAGACATATGCCACCAATTATCATAAAGATGTCAGTTCTTCCCAATTGAATCAAATGATAAAGGGAATGAATATAGTGTATTATATTTATATTTAATAGAATATCACATGGCAATAAAATTGAATGATGCTTTTATGAAAAACTTTAAGGAGGAAAAATGTAATTTTGAATAATAAAAAGCAAATCACAGAGTGGTACCTATTGCAAGTATTTTTGCAAAGTGCAAATATAGGCAAAATTTTAAAAATAAACATTTAAACTCAAAATTTCAGAATTCATGTTTTTTCTCCTGTACCCTGTCTGAAGCATGTGTTCCTCTTGGATTGGTAGCTTTCCTTTGCACGGTAACTCCTATCATTTAGTGAGGACATCATCCCCTATAGTCACCTATTTCTTTTCATCCCTCTAGTTGATAGGGAAAAAAGCCATGGAAGGACACACCCTCTTCCAACCACGCTGCTCCAAAAATGACACATATGGCTTCCACTCATTTGCCCTATGAGCAAGAACTTATCACATTGCCTCACCTAAATGCAAGGGATCTGGGAGAGAAAGTCCTCAAAGAAGCAGCTGCTTCCTAGTGATAACTTTACACTACACAAGGCAGCATACATTTCTTGTGTAAATTAAGCAACTGTATTATTAGATACAAACGAAAAACTAAAAAGAAAAACATAGGAAAAAATAATATAAATGTAAACTTAGTGGTTACTTTGAGATAAGGTTGGAAATGCAAGCATGGTTGGCACAGTGTGCTTTTCAAAGATACAGATAATATTATACTTTATTAGTTTGGGGTAAGTACATAAATGTCTATATTATTATTATTGAAAATTTGCATAATTTATATTAATATTATATATGTATATATAGTCACCCTTCAGTATTCGTGGGAAATTGGTTACAGGGCCTCTCCAGATACAAAAGCTATGGGTAGTCAAATCCTTGATATATAATGGTGTGGGTTGAGTGTGGTGGCTCACACCTGTAAACCCAGCACTCTGGGAGGCCAAGGAGGGAAAAGGCCAGGAGTTCAAGACCAGCCTGGGTAACACAGTGAGACACTGTCCCTACAAAAAAGAAAAAAAGGAAAAATTATTTGGGCATGATGGCATGCACTTGTAGTCCCAGCTACTCAGGAGGCTGAGGTGGGAGGATCACTTGAGCCCAGGAGTTCAAGGCTACAGTAAGCTATGATCACACCACTGTACTCTATCCTGGCGTTAGAGTAAAAAAAAAAACAAAAAACTGTAGCATTTGCATGTATCCTATGTACCTCTTCCCTGATCAAATATATCACCATAACAGATATAATAATAATGAAAAAGTTTGAAATAATGCAAGAATTATCAAAATGTGACACAGAGACAAAAAGTGAGCACATGCTGTTGGAAAAATGGTGCTGAAATATGAGTGCAATGCAGAGTTGCTACAAACCTTTGATTTGTAAAAAATGCAATATCTGTAAAGCACAATAAAGCAAAGCACAATAAAATGAGGTATGTCTTATTTTATATCTTTTAATAAAGTCTCACTTCTAATACATAAATTTGACATTAGGTTAAAATTCTAAATATTTTATAATTTGAAATCTAACTTTAAATAGCAGTTATCCTTGTCTTCTGATTTATATATTCAGTTTTCATAAAATGTAATCTACATTATTAACAAGGACATTGCCAAAGGTTATTTAAATGTGACAACTTATGTACAGGGCTATGCATCAGTAAAAGCTAAGTTCCTAAAAAGCATTATGATTACAATGATATCTTTCACAATCTTTCCATCCTTTGTGTTTCTAAGGTACAACATTAATAATATTTAGGGATACTTTAAAATATTATGGCTAATCAGAATATATTCATGAATTGTACATAAGAATGCCAAAATGTATTTTCAAGTTGAATACTAATGGTTAACTGTATTATTTAATGTCATGAAATTTTGTCCTATAGGATCCTTGTTTTCCTTTCACTAAATGTGTGCCTACATCTAATAGATCAAATAGATCTTATCCATGTGATGGCTATCTATGAAAAGAACTTTAAATGATAGAATGTGTGGATGTGGTATAAATGAAAATTTTAAGTGATAAAATATTTGAAAAGCTGACAATTCATGTAAAATTAATCCAAAAATGGTAATATCTATAATGCAAGGCAGTGTGCATTTTTAAAAAGTTGTATGAGGCACAGTCTTAGTCTATTTTCTGCTGCTATAACAGAATTCCACAGACTGGGTAATTTATATATGACAGAAGCTTAATAGGCTCATGGTTCTAAAAGATGGGAAGTTCAAGAGGATGGCACTAGCATCTGGCGAGGGTCATCCTATGGTGGAAGGCGGAAGTGAGCCCATGAGACAGAGAGGGAAGTGGGCTGAACTCATCCTTCTTATCCGGAACCCACTCCCACAGTAATGGCATTAATACATTCATGAGAGCAGAGCCCCCAAGGCCTAATCACCTTTTAAAAACCTTGCCTCTCAATAATGTTACAATGACAATTAAGTTTTTAACACATGAACTTTGGGAGGACACATTTAAACTATAGCAGGCACAATACCTGCATTTAAAAATAAGTTAAGTTAAAAATAAATTTCACAAAAACTATTTTTTTTTACATGTGAGATGTAATTTTTGGACCCAGAATCTAATCATCCCAAAACGCAAGTGAAAATCACAATGAGATATCACCTCACACCTGTTAGAAGAGCCATTATTAAAAAAAACAAGAGATAGCAAATGTTGACAAGGATATGGAAAAAAGAGAACTCTTGTACACTGTTGGGGGGGATGCACAGCCATTATGAAAATCAGTATAGAGATTCTTCAAACAGTTAATAAAAGAACTGACATGTGATTCAGCAATCCCACTTATGGGTATATATCTGAATAAGACAAAATCAGTATGTTGGAGAGCTATCTGCACTCCCATGTTTATTGCAGAATTGTTAGCAGTAGTCAAGATATGGAAACAACCTAAGTGTCTGGTGACAGATGAATGGATAGGGAAAATGTGGAATATTATTTAGGCATAAAAAAGATGAAATTCTGCATTTTCAACAACATGGATGAACCTGCAGGATACTATCCTAACTGAAATAAGCCAGATGTAGAAAGACAAATACTGTATCATTTATATGTAGAATCTTAAAAACTCAAACTTATAGAAGCAGAGAGTGGAACAGTGTTTTTCAGGGGGTGGGGACATGTTGGTCAAAGGGTACAAACCCTTAGTTATAAGGTGAATAAATTCTGAGGCTCTAATGTAAATGGGTGACTATTGTTAATAATAATGTATTGTACTCTACACTTGAAATTAGCTACAAGAGTAGATCTTAAGCAATTTAGCCAAGAATTTACAAAAAGTTAATCCATGTGACGTGATGGATGTGTTAATTAACTTGATTGTGGTAATAATTTCACAATGTTTATGTATGTCAAATCAACACATTATATACTTTAACTATATACAATTTTATTTGTCAGTTATACCTCAATAAAGCTGAAAAAGTTCAAAGTGCATTAATGAGCAGATAGCTCTTACCCAGACTGCAGATTCTTTCCACCTGTGCTCTGACCTGCCTCCCTTCTTTCACTTCATTCTTTACTTCTCTGAGACCTTGTCCTATATACGCTTCCCTGTGTAATTTAATACCTTCTCCTCATCCTTTCACTATAAAGAATCCCTATCGTAAACAAACACAATTTCTTTATTTTGAATTACTTTCTATCAACCTCTACAAAATAGTAGTAACCCTCATTTAGAAATAAGGAATAGACAAAGGGGTTAGTTAATTGGCATTCCAAGGGTCACAAAACCATTATGTTCTTTAGCCTGGACTGAAACACAAGTCAGATTTCTGGCCAATTCAATGGTTATATCCAGACAGTGTTGGTCAGTTAAACAATTAAACAATGGAGATGGTTGCTTAGATTCAAATATCACCTGCACTAGTGTAGGTACAGGTTGGGGAAAATCTGTCATGACTTTGCTCACTCTGTATAGCCCCGAATGCCTGAATTCCCAAAATACATAAACTGTAATCTTTCTGAAACTAGAATCTGGTTATATTTAATATCATCACTGGTGGCAAAATTGAGATCATTTTACTTAATTATTGAGAAGCCAACATTATTGGCAATGGCTCTGCCTTTCTAACCAAGAAACCGAAATACACAAATTGTTTGAACAGGGACAAGCCCCAGAACTCCATAATATCACTGGAGTGGTGAAAATTTAATAACTTTTGCTGATGGTATTTTTGATTGTCTCCTTTATTTCACCACTTTATTTCTATTTTCTTCAAGCCACAGTATCAAAATACAAACATTCTTATTAGTAATTATATTTCTGTATGATCTTCCAACCTTTTTTTCTGTTTAATTCAAATTAACATCACTGAATACACAGCCACAGCCGTCCATAAAACAAAGAAGGCTTCTGAAAACTTCCACAAAATATTGAATTTGTTTCTTCATGTGATTTTTTAAACATTATAAAATTTGTACTCGTTGTTCTTAAACTCTTTTTCCTATTAGAAAATCTTTCCAAAACTATGCTCATGATTGTGGATTGAGAATAGTCTCATCGCTGAAAAGTCTTAATAATGAAAGCAGTCTGGCATCACTAAGCTTATATTATCAACACAAAAAGTTAATTTTCAAGTATAGAAGATATCACTTCAAATATTTCCAGTCATCCATGAATGTCATTCTGATTACTTAACAAAAGAAAGTTAGAGTATAGAAATTTTACTAATGAATACTGTGTAAAAGGTATTTTACCATTGACGATAATAGCTATTAACATTTCCATAATGAGAGACAGTTCTGTGTGTGTCAGTGTGTGTGTCAAAACTTGTAGGAAAAGAAATACTGCTGAAATGAGGAATATTTCTCAGAACTTAAATAAAACTCTTTTGAATCTCTAAAATATTAACCTAAAGTGATGATAACCCCAAAAAACAAAGACATTGGAATAATGAGAAAAATTTAGCCTGTTCAATTCTTTTTAAGTTTTCCCTGTGATTAAAGTAGTCCTTTAAAAATTGAGATTTACTCAACTATTTGAAATGTATCCAGATTTCATGAGGCAAAATAGATAACTTCTTCCTCTAATTTACTGAAATGTTTTTACAAATCAATTGGAAATAGTCTATTACAACTTATAACATTGACAAAAATCTCTGCAAATATATTAATTAATCACTTACTATTTTAAATATTTATTTTTGAATAGCCTCATTGTATATTTCATAAATCTAAACTTTAAGATAAATAAATTTCTTTGATGAAAACATCAAGTAGGAATTTCTTAATAATATGAATAAATTCCAAGAGGTGCCTATAGAAACATATGTTGCAAAAAAATCCACTTTCTTTATATAAAATATTGCATTAATAACATTTAATAAAATATTATATAACCCTTGAGGAGAAATAGTTTTAGAGTAGAAGTGAATTCCAACAAATACTGCAGAGAAAAGAAAATTTTGACCAGGTGATGTATCTATGTTTATAAAAAAGAAAACCCAAACTTCACATTGCATTTGTGAGAGTATAAATCATCTCCTACCAATATAATTATTTCTTTATTGAGTCAATAATATAAATTTCTTTAGTTAAGATAGTTCATCAAGATGGCATAATACTCCCTGAATATTACCTATCCTTTATTTACATTCAGATGATAAGATATACTAGTATTTCAAATATTCTTTTGTTTTATAATGACATATTTCAAAAAATAAAGGCAAGTATGGGAATAGCTATTCTAACTCTATATCGATCAACCAGTTAAAACCTTCTCTGATCATTTTCAACATTTAAGATTTATTTTAAAGAAATGAAACAGTACAGATAAAACTCAATTCTTCCTCCTCATGCACTCTGCAATTTCATTCTCATCCATTCCCAAAGGAAATCTCCATTTTGTATTTGTTGTATATATTTTTATACACCTCGATTTACACATATACATAAATATTAATACTGTACTAATTGCTTTTCTTTGAAATTCTGTGTAAACATTGCATTTAACCTATATTTTTTGTATCTTACTTTTTTAAAGATATACCAAATTTGGTATTTGTACATTTAATTCAAATACAATATTTTATTTTATTCTAATCTATTGTATAACAATACTTCAATCTCTTATTGATAGACATTATGGTTTCTACACATTGTTAACAACATTAGAGTCAGTGTTACTGTACCTGCCTCCTCATGTACATGTTTGTGTACATGTTGTGTATAATCCAGAGTTGAAATTACTGGATTATAGACTTCAGCTTCTATAGATACAGCCAAAGTGCCTTCCATGGTGACTGACCAATTCATATTCCAACCAATGTAAGAGTTCCTGTGTTTCCATGTATGGGGATAAATAATCTTTTTAATTCTTGCCTAACAGAAGGATTTCATTTTCTTAAATTTGAATTTTTCTGATCAGTAATGAAATTAAGCAACATTTATGTGCCATGAGCATTCAGGTTTATAAATTTGAGTGATTTATTCATGTTATTTGTCGATATGTCTATGAGTATGCTTGTTTTTCTTATTACTATTTTGGAATTCTTATTTTCTGGTTTCCACTTCTTTATCGGTTACACACGTTATAAAGACATTCTTCCAGTTTCTACTCATTTTTCACTTTTCTGTGGTGTCTGAATTTTAAACATTTCTCTCTAGATTGCCATCTTTCCTTTTTCTGAATGTGCTTGTCAAAATGAAATTATTTTTTTAATTTGAACAATTATCACTAGCAATAACTGCAAACAAGGTTTGGTCTCTGACTACTATCACTGTTTTTGTAACTCCAGCCCCAGTGCCAGCTACCCTTTATCTTCAATGAAGATCCAACTACTACTCTTCTTTTATGGACTACTTTCCCCTTTTAAAATCCTCTAACGTCCAAGGTGAATACCTTTGCATTAATTTATTGTATATATCCTCAGCAATCTTGTCCCTTTCTTACTTTGTCAGTTTCTTGGGTAAAACATGGTAGTTAAAATCCAATTTTCTAGCTGGATGTAGCTAGAGAAAAATGCAAAAATGTTAAATATCCTCACTTAAATCTATGACAAATAACCTCAAGTTGACCCTCCGTGAGTGTTATATAATTTCCAAGTAGTTGGCGATTTTCTAGATACCTTTATGTTATTGATTTATAGTTTAACTCCATTATAGTCAGAGAATTTTGTAAGAATTATATCCTTTTAAGTTTATTGGTTTTATGGCCCTGAATACAGTCTACCTTGGTAAATGTCCTATATGCACTTGATAAGAATGTGTTTTTTATAAATAATTGTTGAGTGGAGTGTTCTATAAAATGTCAATTACGAAGTATTAGCTGATAGTGTTTTTCAAGTACTCTATATTCTTATTGATTTTCTGTCTACATGTTATATCAGTAATTTTGAGAGTGGTTTTGTGGAATGTTCTATTGATCCTTTCAATTTTATCAGTTTTTGCTTCATATATTTGGAATTTCTGTTACGTAGTGTATTAATGGTTAAGATTTTTATATCCTTCTGATAAATTGACCACAGTTTCATTATCTTCTTTATCTCTCTTATTGTTTTTTTCTGAAAAATACATTGTTATTAATATAGCCTCCATAAATTTTATTTTGACTGGGTGCTAACACGATGTATCTGTTTACATCCTCCTACTTTTAACCTATTTGCATCTCTATAGTTAAAATAGAAATCTTGTAGGCAGCAAGTTGTTGGTGCTCACTTTTAATCTCAATGTGACAATCTCTGTCTTTAATTGAAGTGTTTAGACCATTTACATGTAATGAGATTATTGACATGGTTGTGTTTAAATGCACCATCTTTTGTTTTCTCTTTGTCCCATCTATTCTTTGTTCCATTTTGTCTTTTTTTTCTGCCCATTTTGGATTAATTAGTGTTATTGTTCTGTTTAATTTCCTATGTTGAGTTATCTATTACTTTAAAAAATTATTTTAGCAGTTGCTATAAAATTTATAGTATATATCTTCTCACAGTCTATTTTCAAATGTTAGCAAGCCACTTAACATACAGTGTGATATCTTTACAAGATACAAATATAAATACAAATATAAATTTTTGTATTTACTCATGGAGTTACTATTTTTGGTGCTCTTTGTGTTCTTTTATAGATATAGATCTTCCTGTGGTATCATTTCCTTTTGCTTGAAGGACTTCCTGTAATATTTCTTTCAATGAAGTTGACTTGAATGAATTCTTTTAGCTTTATATATCTGACTAAAGTCTTTATTTTGCCTTCATTTTCTAAAAGATATTTTCTCTTAGTAAAGTATTATAAGGTGACTTTTCCTTTGGACTGTAGTACTTTACAATTGTTTTGTGCTATTTCCTTCTTACTTGCATTGGATTTGGGGCCATTATGTCATTAAATGTATCAACCCAATTCCTCCCACTCCATGTGATTCCAATTACCTATATATTTGGCTGCTTGAAGTTGTTCACACTTCACTGATGTTCTGTTCATTTTATTTCATTCAATCTTTTTTCCCTCTCTTTCACGTTTTTATAGATTTCTTTACCATGCCTTCAAGTTTACTAGTCCTTGCTTCTGAAGTAACTCATCTAACCTTTATCACCTTCAGTGTATTTTATCATCTTAGACATTGTAATTTTCATGTCTAAAATTTCAATTCAAGTCTTTTGTAACTTTGTTAGTTTCTTACATTAACATATTCATTCTTTGATCTAACTTCTTTATGGCATATGAGATATAGACATTAGTTTAATTTTTAAAGTCATGGTCTAGAAATACTATTATCTGTGTCATTTTTGAGTCAACTTTAATTGATTTTTTTTTTTTTTTTTTTTTTTTTTGCTATGTGTTATAATTTCCTACTGCTTTCCCTAACTCATAGTTTTGGATTGGGTGCCAGGCACTGTGAATTTTACCTTGTATATCCTGGACATTTTTTGCATTTCTTTAAAGATTCTAGAGTTGTTTTCTAATTTACTTAGAAACATTTTCATTCTTTTGGGTCTTGCCTATGAGACTTCTTAGCTGAGATCAAAGCAGCATTTTGTGTGGGGTGTTTTTCTCCACTCTTGATGCTAGATATTCTTAGTACTCTATCCAGTACGCCATTAATTATGGGGTTTTTCACTCTAATGGGAACAGACACTATTCCAAGCCTTATTTGAGCGTCAGGCACTGTTCACCCTAATTCTTTCAGGTGAATTATTTGGCAACCTCAATTATTTTCCTAATACACTTGTGCTGATGGATACACAATTGTACTTGAAGGGCACTTTTGGCAGATTTCTGGAGTTCTTTGCCTGTACAGCTCTCCTTGTTCTCTGGTACTTGGGCATGCACATTATAGACATCTTGACTTGCCTGTATACTTGGTTCTGTGTCCTTAATTCAAGGACTCCATGAGTCTCTGCCTGGATTCTCCTGCTGTATCCCACAACCTGAAATATCTATCTCTAAGCAGTAACCTTGGGATTGTATGACTTACCTTGCTTATTTCCCATCTCTGAGGAATCACAATATTTCATGTACTGATGACTAACTCCTTAAGAGCCATTGGTTCATAAAGAAAGTCTGTTTTTTTAGTTGTTTGAAGTGGACGTGGGGTTCATGTAAATTCAGACTGAGTTACGTAAGGTAATTACTTCTACATTCAAATCTATTTTCTTTCTTTCTTTCTTTCTTTCTTTCTTTCTTTCTTTCTTTCTTTCTTTCTTTCTTTTCTTTCTTTCTTTCTTTCTTCTTCCCTCTTTCCTTTTTCAGGGCATAACAGTCTTCTTAGATTTTTCTTTTCCTTCAATTAGGAAATGCTTAGAATTCGATCTTCCGCTATCATCCCTTTTGGTCCTGTTCACAGTTTGTACCAGTGAGGGAATTTAAAAGCATTCAGCCCTTCAAGGATTTTTATTGTGATGAACACAGAACTGATTAAAAAAAAAAGAAAAACAACAAACGCAGGAATAGAAAAGGAGACCTGCCTGATATCAGAACGATCTTTATGCAGGTTGTGTCTTTTATGCACGATAACTCAGAGGACGCTGGTCGGTCCTGGTAGCCCTGGGACGTTCTGTTCACCGTCCTTCCTAACCCTGGTGATGGGGTGATTCATGGCTCCTGTTCTGAAGGCATTTAGCAGCCATTCGACCTGGGAAGGAATTGCAGTTCTAGAAGATACAGAACAAAATCAAATACTCTGTGATTACCAGGATGAGTAAGTTGATGCAGGTGATTTCTGAATGTGTGTGTTTCTGAATTTGCCTGGCTGGGGCCTGAGGAAAGGTGGCCCCGTTTGGTATCCTAGCTCTTGGTCGCATCTTGGGTGCTGTAGAGCTTTCTCCTGTGGTGTTCTGTGCGCTGCAGACGCCAAACATGCACAGTGACATCCTCACAGCGTCATCCGTCACCACACAGTGTTCCTCATCTGCTGAAGAACGAAAATTGGGCTAACCTCCCCAAGCAAAAATTAAAGCAAAATTTAGACTTCTGCTAGTATTTTGAGTTTAGTAACTTTATGACAGTGATACATGCGCCTTGTCAATTATAAATGTGTGAGCAAGACAGAAATAGGAGGACATCAAACAAAAGGATTTCTAGTCCTCGTTTTCACCCCAGGCCCCTAATCTTGGTCTCAGGTGTTCCCATCTGTAGTCATGGGACATGGGTGTATACTTTTGCAGCATGGAATTATAGCATGGACATAGTTCTTTAACTTGTGCTCCCTTTAAAACATGTCCACCTTCACAATAGCAAAAAGAGGTTTGGGGAACTTCTCTATTCTTTATCAGAATTGACCTAACGGAATCTCAGATTGGGAGGAGTCGAGAGATCTGATCCTAACATCTCCAATGCAGGAATCTGAGTCGGCTTACAGACCCTGGCAGGTGAACTGGCAGCATGCAGGCCCGACTTCTCCACTAGGTACGGTAGACACAGGGCCCACTAGAAAGTTTTGAGTCCACAAAAATATTTTAATTTCTTTTTAAAATCCAAAGAAAAGAAGGAATATAATCCAGCATAGATGATATCTGTTGTCATACTAATACAGTCATAAAATATAATTAAATTTTTTTTAATGAAAAAAGAGGTTACTAGGAAGTCAAAATGCTTAGGGCCCACAAAAGTCCACACATAACTCTGACAGCATGTACTTGATCATCTCCAGTGACGGGGAGCTCACCACCTTTCAATTTTACCTTCCACCCTATCCATATATCTTCCCATAGTTTCTGAGGTTGTAAAGAAAGCTTTTTGTTTATTTGTTTTAGCATGAAGTCATACTCCCTTCTATACATTAGTCCTGATTTTTCATATTCATGAGCCCATGTATAATAAGTCCTCCTATGCCAGAGGATCTTTTGGGAAGTTGGAGACAGCCAATATGACGCCCTTCCCCTGCCTTTTGTTTTTCATTCTAAACATAATCTCTTTAACATTTCCACACATGCCTTGATTCCAATGCCCCTGCCTCCTGGTTGCCAAGTCCCAGGTGGACCCACCTGACTCCTGCTGCCCTCTGAGGGTTCAAGTCTCACAAGGAAACCCAGATGCCCAGGTGTGAGCCTCTCATCACAGAGCGAGCACCCCACTGCGCCTCCTTGAGCTGCAGTCCGTCTGCTCCGTATGCAGACCAAAATTTCAGAGCCTCTCCGGCAGACACATAACTCTGGTGACTCTCTGAGCATGGGCGGTGCACTCAAGCCTGGGCCTTTGCTCCTCACACCTCCCCCATCCCCTATTTGTGTGCCGGTGTGTTTGAACACAGGCACAGAAATGTACGACAGTCCCCCGCAGACTCCACCTCCTTAGTTTCAGTCTGTTCCTGGCTTGTCGAAATCTCTTTGGATCTAGGATGTGCCATCGACTAGTTTTAATTTGCTTCCCAGCTCAGTGCCAGCTGCAGATGAAATTGATGTGCTTTTTATACGACTTACCCGCTCTGAACCGGGTCCCTCACCTGCAAATGGAGTAGAGATTGTGCCTGTCAAGTGTCTCCTACGGCGTGACCCTGGAGGAGCTCCCTAAGTGGCTGGTGTTGTATTTCCATCTGTCCCCCTGCATCGTTGATAACAACATGTTGGAAGGGACCCAGTCCTGTGGCATCCCGGTACAGACTGCCCCACCCAACTCCCAATGATTATGCGAAGTAACCCACCGGATCATCTGAGTCCCCTAGTGGACATCGTAAACTAACTCAGTCTATTTGGTAATTCAAGTAATTTTAAACCAAATGACCCCATCTGGATGTCTTACACATACCCTTCGAATCAATCCTAAAGTAACTTCACTTTTTTGACGGTGTAGGCAAAGCTCTCCGATAGATGACTAGGTAATTGTCTCACGTTTCACACCTGCCTGTGTCTTCGTAAACCTTTGCCCTGTCAAAATACGGAGCAGTTGTCCAAAGTTGGGACCTCAGAGACTAATAAAAAATAGATGTAACCCAGAAAAACTAAGCCCTGTGTAGGTATAAAAGTGTATTTGAGATCAGTTCTTTTCCTCTCCGTTTTTTCTCTTGTTTAGATCACCCACTTCCCTGTCATTTCCCAGCGACGATTTTGTATCCGGGGGTACTCAGAGGCATTTTCTTGAACAGAAGAGTTCAGAGTTTCAAGTTTCCACCTTTGAGCTGCAACTCGTGCCCCCTCGTCTCTCTTGAAAGGATTTAAATGTGCAGGCATTTGCAGAATCTCCTGTTCGAGCCCCCCTCGCCCCCCGCCCCTTGCCCCTGTTTAGAGAAACTTGGGAACCAGCCCATGAGTTATTTATGACCCGCTGCCTCTGTCCTGCCTCAGGGAGCCAGCCTGGGCCATCGGGGCTCAGGAGGAATGGTGGGGACTCTTCAGGGAAGCGTGACTGGCGTTTGACTATCGGCTGGGTTCAGAGCTGCTGAGTGACTAGGCTGGGCGCTGTCTGTGGCCATGATGCTCTGAGCTGCGGCAGGCCGGGGTGGGGGGAGGGGGAGCGGCCTGGGGACACAGCCTCTGAGGTCAGCGCTCAGGTCTCCTGCAGAGTCACCCCCTGACCTCAGCAGAGCTCTTCACTCTCTTTCTCCAACTCATTTCTTCAGGCTGCGAACGGATTGCACTGTATGGAGAGGTCACACAAACCCTCTGGGTGGCAGGAAGGAATGTCTCGGCCCTTCCAGGCTGAATACAGGGCAGGTGAACAGGGACCAGTCACCCGTAGACACAGACGAGACCTGACAGGCTGGGTTGTTGTCCAGCCTCGACAAGTCGTAAATGACAAAGTCAGAGAATCCTCAGGGTCAAAATGACAGATCCAGCCAGGCGGGGTCGGGATGGCCAGACCAAACCCTCCTGCACCTCCAGGCCGGAGGATGCTGTGGTTTTAGGTTGATGTTCTTCAGCGGCTTGGGCGGCAGCACAGTGAGAAGAAAAGCATGGATTTCTGAGGGTGCCAGCAGGGAGACCTACCCGGAGGTGCCTTGCTTTGGCACCACACCGACCAGGCTGTGGCTCCTGCTCTGCCCCATGTGCGAGACCGTGGGCAAGTCAGCTGACCTCTCTGGGCCTGATTTTTCCTCGTCAGAGGTGGAGAGGGTTTCTGTGATCATGGTGAACGTGTATACCAAGCACTTGGCACGGTGCCTGCTCTGTCGTGAGCGCTCAAAAGAACGTGACCTATTAGCACGTGCCAAGGACCATGCTGACGTTCTCTACACCCCGTTACATGGCATGGGGCGTAGGGCATACCAGGGACTTGGGAAATATTTTCCTACCTTCTAATCTTTTGTGCTCCTGTGTTAAAGTTGTACCTATGCCTCAACCTGGCCTCTTTCTTTCCCTCTCTCCTGAGTCTGCACAATTTTGCTCACCTGGAATTCTACCCTCTCCTCACCTTCCCTGCCCTCTGTCCTACTTCCCGGCTAATTTTGACTCTTTTTCAGGTCTTGAGTTTTCTCTTACAAGCGTTACCTGTGTCCTCCTGCCCACTGGCGCCCAAGGCGGGCCAGGTGCCTGGTCTCTGTGCCACTGTGTCTGAGTCTCACGTGCTGCATTAGTCCCCTGCTTGTCCATGAGTGTCGTCAAGCCAGGGACGGCACCTCTCACTGCTCCATGTCCTTCGCCTACTACAGTGCCTGGCACATGATAGGTGTTCAATACACGTTTATTCCATGAAAATAACCAAACACCCAGATTCTTCACCTCTTTTTTTTTGAAGCTCTAACCTATACAGAATGTCCTGCCAAATGTCCCAGAAAACATGCCTTTCAAAGGAGCAGGGTGTCTGGCTGCTCTGTTGCAACACAGCAGTTCTGACATTCACCTCTTGCTGGACGGATTGGCCCATCCTCCAATTACCAGGATGCGTATCTTGCTCACTCATTAGCTTGTATCTGTCTGTCTGAGATGCAAATGGGTGGAAAATGTGGTTGAGATATGCGGGCCCTAGAACCGAGGTGGGCCACAATGAGTGTTGCTGGAATGGAGGTTTGGATGAAGGGAGGGATGGGATGAAGAGCTTGAGTGTGAGCAAGGTGTCCAATTCCAGCACTGCCTGCTGCTGCTGGGGAGAGCCCTGGTGCCGCTTTGACTCAAGGCTGCTTCCCCAGGGCTTCAAGGCACATGGGCACTATTTTGTAATCCTCAGCTAAGAATGCAAGGCCCGCCCCCGTTCCCACTTGCTCAAGTCCTGCCCATTCTCCAAGGCACAGCTCATATGCAGTGTTGCATCTGAATCTCTGAGCACAGTGCCTGGCGACTAATAAAGGCCAGCTGCTGACACCATGGCCCGGGCTCCAGAAGCCCTCCTGGGCTCCTGCCTTGCACTCGGGGGTCCCCACCATTGTAGCCTGACCTCTCTTTGGGAGCCTTGCAGTGTATTTATCAGGTACAGCAACTTACCACTTGCTGGTTGTGTGATCTTGGAGGGGTCCTTTACATACTTTTGAGTTTCAGAGTCTTCATGTGTACAGTGGAATGGCAGTTGGCCCTCTTTGGGCTGCAGGTGAAGAAACTTTGACCTAAATTGGCTTAAGCAAGAAGGGAATTTCCTGGCTCACATGACCTAAAGGTCTAGGAACAGAGCTGGTAGTCAGGCCTGGCTGGGGACAGGGGTCACATGGTGTCATTGTGAACTGGCTTCCCTCCATTTGTGTGAACTGCAGACCAGGGCTCCTCATGGGAGTGTGACAGTTGTAGCTGTTCCAGTCCTTTGTCCCCCGAGGCTAGGTCCGTGGGAGTCAGCTTGAGTCTGCAGCAGGGCACATGGAAGTCTTGGTTTGGGACACATAGGTCTAGCTCATCTGACTGCTCATGTGCTCATGAGCTGGTCCCTGTGGAAAAGGGAGGAAATATCTTATTGGCTCAGACTTGGACTGAGAAACTGTGTGGGACAGGGACCTGGAGACTTCCCTGAGCCTCTCTGACTGTGACGGAGCTGTCACCCACGGTGATACTGGCAGTCCTGCATCAAATTATCACATTACTAATGGTCAACACAGACGTGATACTCACCAGGTCTGGCTCTCAGGTACCCTCTAGTTTCTCCTTAGGTACCAACTTAGATCACGTGGCTGGTGGGGTACAAGGTGTGCATGTAATAAGCATGACTGAAAAGTTTACACTTATTATCTACTGCAAGAGGAAGACAGTCAAGAAACAAATAAACAAGGAGCATATAATATGATACAAGATAATATAGTGTAGTATCACATAATAGAATCCACTATTGTACAGTATAACATATCATTATATCACAGCAGGTGTTGCTCAGTGGTCCGTCCACCTTTGTATCCGTGCCAAAAACATCTGTTGCAACTGTGGCTCAGGAAGGTGTTCAGCGAGTGTTGGCCAGCTGACCAAACGACTCTGTTTTATGTGCTCAGTGGAGTCCTTTGATCCAAGAACCTCATTTCTATGACAGCAACATCCTCACTAGAACACTCCTGTTTGTTTCAGTCTTACAAGAACAGCAAGTGATTACAGGAGGAAGTTGGGGGAAAGAACAGGTAAGCTGGAATTTCTAGACCTGGTTCCCAGTGGTGGTGGATGTCTAAAGATGATAGGCTGAACCCGTGTCCCTAAGACTTATCTGGTTGGGCACTCCAGGTGGAAAGATCTGAGAAACTCTTTTACAGACAGGTGGAAAAGGAGTTAGGTGGCAAGTGCAAATGATACAGCACTTTTGAACTCGATCTCTTTTTCCCTCCTTTGTAGAAAATGCCCTTGACGTTTTGGGAATTCCTGTGATGATCCCTAAATTGGTGTTTGCTACACACAAATATGCATTGGTCTGTTTGCAGGTTGTGTGTGAGTACTGAAGTGTGCAGGGCAAGCTGAGAAGTGAGCGGTTTGTGTTTTATTCAGTGACAAAGCATATGCCCTCTTCTGCCTTCTCAGGGCACAGGTATAAAAGCACGTAAATATCCCTGGATTTCCTGCCTTCACACTTGCCTTCCACCTGGTAGCCCAGTATTATGTGAGGCATTTAATCAAAGCATAAAAGCAATTATAAAAACTCCCCTGGAGTTACGTTCACATTTGTAATCAGAATTGCTAATATCTCCCCTCCCTTTCCCATCCTGGTGTCATCCGATTTCAATTCCCTTGAGGTGACTAAGAGTCTAGTCATTAATGTAACGCCCATCAACTTCATAAGAAGTTACCGTCAGAAAGGTCTGTTTCCAGAAACACTCTGAGCTGAACACAGCTGCAGTGCTGGGCCTTCCTGGCTACTGCACAAGTCTGTGTATTTTCCCAAACTTGAGCACCAACATGAAGTTGTGGAAAGGTTTGGCTTAAAGTTTATTTGAATGAGAAATTAGACTTCTAGAAGCTAGCACTCTATTGCCTGTATTTTTACCTTTCTGATAACATTGGGAAGATCTGGTAGTAATGTAATAATAATAAAGATGATCATAATAAAACTACCAGTTTACAGGCAACATTGACAATAATTATCAGACCCCAGGACAAAGCAATAATTCAAATTGAGAATTTGGGAAATTCTCTAAGACAAAAGTTTTAGTTTCTTAAAGGAAAAAAAAAATGACTTGTGGTGGGGGAGAGAGATGGTTACAGATGAAAACAGGCCTTCTTTTAGGTCTAAAAGAAACGCTCAAACCCAAAGAGGTAGCAGCAGCAGGGTCGGGGGTGGGAGCAGCAGGCAGGAGTGATGCTGTCTACACTGCACTGTCACCTTGCTGTGGTGCCTGCAGGCCGGGGCACTCCTGGCCTGGTGCATCCTCCTTTTCAGCCCAGCTGAGTCACGTTGACCACTGAGACTCCTGTCCTTAAGATGCCTTTGACTGCTTCTCCCTAATCCAAGTGGGGCTATGTATCTCCCCCCTGCTCGCAGGGCCCCCAGCACAGCATTGGTGACTATACATTGTAAGTTTTATATACATATATATTATGTATATTCTACATACACACACACACATATATATATACATGCTTTATTTTTTTTAATTTTGAGGTCATTGCAGATTCACATGCAGTTGTAGGGAAGATGCAGACAGATCCTGTGTTCACCCAGCCTCTCCCAGCGTTGATATCCTGCATAACAAGAATACACTAGCACAACCAGGAAACCGACATTGTCACAACCTACCCACCCCATACAGATTCTGCCGGTTTCCTATGCACGGGTGTGTGTGTGTATTTCATCCTGTGCAATCTTGTCACATGTGCAGAGTCCTGTGATGACCACCACAGTCAAGATACAGAGAGTTTCCATCATGAAGTGTTCTCGTGCTACTCTCTTGTAATTATCTTTTTACTTACCTATTTCTCTTATGATTCTGTGAGTGTCTTGAAGCAGGGGCCTTATTTTTAATCTCTGTGTAATCTCAAACTAACTCAAACCAGCATCTGGCTCCTTAGGAGGCCTTATGTAAATGCTCATGGAGACATTCAAATGCTGTCAGAGAAAGCGAGGAGGAAATCTAGAATTCTTTCTGGAAAGACTTGGTCCAAGGGGGAGAGAAAAACATCCCAAGGCACAAAGCGCTATGAAGATACAATATTACAGAACCTGCTCCTCTATGGAGGATGTTGAAGATCCTGGTAGTAATGATGGGCTAATATTATCGTAAAAATTCACCTGCTGCTGTGCTGCAAACAGAAAGCTTTCACAGAGGGGACGTATTTCTGTGCAAGATCAGGCATGAGCAACAGACTTTTATTTTGTGGTCTCAGCTTGGTTTCTTTCACATCATCTTTCGATGAATATGGTGACTCTGAGGTTAATGCGTTTTCAAAATCATGAACTCATCATGAGCTTTTCCTCCATGAGGCTTCACCTTGGCAGGGCCTGCTGCCTTCGAAGCTGGTGGTGATTGATTCAGGCCTGAAGGGCAGAGTGACTTGAGCAAGGAATTGGGGATGCTCAGTAAGAATCTTGGGATTTCTCTTCCCTAGACCATCTCGTGACAGACCTGGAGGAAGGAAGTTTTCTTTCATTGGTTCCACCTCTTGGGTTTCATCCAACTAGTGGTGGAGTTTTCATAAGATGTCTTGAAGTAGCAGTGTTCCTCAGGTCACCCCAGGTACGTAGTCACAGGTTTCATTGATACATGGAGCCACTTGTGAGACTTCGAAATCCCTGGGTTTTGTTGACTGAGCAAATAACGAAGTGTGCCAGATAATGTCGAGTTCTCTCCAAGAACCAGTTGACCCATTAGGGAGATCACAAAGTGTTAGGTCTTCATTTATTGGAACTTGTATGTCAGACTTTGTGATAGTCTGGGGGATAAAGGGATACAAAATAATCCTGTTACTCATCCATATATCATTCCATCCATCTACCTGTCCATCTATCCATCCATCCATCCATCCCTCTATCCATCCATCCATCCATCCATCCATCCATCCATCCATCCATCCATCCCTCCCTCTATCCATCCATCCATCCCTCTATCCATCCATCCATCCCTCTATCCATCCATCCATCCATCCCTCTATCCATCCATCCCTCCCTCCCTCTATCCATCCATCCATCCCTCTATCCATCCATCCATCCATCCCTCTATCCATCCATCCCTCCACCCCTCTATCCATCCATGCATCCATCCATCCATCCCTCTATCCATCCATCCATCCATCCATCCATTTGTATGTACAGAGTCCAACAACATTTTTAGTAGCCCTAGAAGACATGTATAAGGGCATCAAGGCAAAAGTAGCTTTTTGACCTTCTCTGCAATATCTTCCAGGCACTAACATATTTTTGCCTCTTAGATATACAAGCCCCTTAGGATATATGCAGGACACCTTATTGGTGAGAAAAAGAACCAATATTTGTTATTTTATTTCTGTGTTAAATAAGTGACTTGAGAATTTGAACCAAAAATAAATAGCTATTTTTGTGGATATGACCCCCTACTCCCAACCAGCACTTAATATGTTTTTGTTTTCTAGAATTGAAGTTCTTATGGGATATATATATATAATGTATAATATATATGTAATATATTATATATCTTACATATAATATATAACTTTATATATCTCATATATATCTAATTATCATATATATAAAATATATATATAATTTTTTCCCCTCCCTCCTATCTATTCAGATCTCCAGGAGCATCTGTGTATAGGGAATGCACTGTGGTTTTTCAGTTTCACATGGGGAAGAATAGCATTTCTCCTAACAACTTAGTAAGCATTCACAAGGCTTCATCATGCTGCAACACATCGCACAAAAGGAAGTCCAGGACAGAGGGCTTGTTCTCTTTGGTCTCCCTGTTTTTCCATGAGAACCAACCGACTTGCATGGAGTTGAACATTCTCCTAAACATCTAAAGATGTATCTGGAACCCAGTTGTGAGACCAGTGCGCTCACCGACAGCAACAGAGCATGCCACGTGAGCTTCTGATGAACGTTCCCATCATTCTGCACTGCTAATCTCCTCTGGCTATCAGAAATAAGCTCTGATCGGCTGTTCACCTAACTTCTTCAAATCCAGTGACATATTCTAACTGCAAGTGCCCTTATTGTGAAATTCTCGTCTGTATGGATTTTACACGCAATTTGTATATTATGCAACCAGAGGTCAGGACGGGAAGAGGCACACCAACCCAATGAAAGGGCAGGAGGAGAGTTGCAGAGAAAAGTAAAGCCAGGCCTTAAAATGACGCTCATGCTGACGACTTGCAGGGACAGAGAGCAGAGACACCGCGGTGGGTGTGAGAAATAGCAACAGAGCTGAGCCAGGGCATTATTCTGTGTTTTGAAGTTCCCAGGATGAAGTTGTCAAGGCTGGAGTTATGCGTGTATATCTTTGTATCACTTATAGCGTCAGGGAATAATTCCTGACAACATATTCAGGGACTGGGCTTTTCTCATTGCTCTGAAGCCTCATCTTAACTAACCCTCTGATGCTATGGATCTCTCTGGGGCTACTGTTGAAGGATTTGGCGACAGCCACATCACCTCTGCGGGCTTCTGTTTTCTTACCTATGACGTGTCAGAGCTCTGTAAAGGACCTCTGAACTTCCGTCCCAATCTGCAAGTCTATCCGCGCACCCACAGTTGGCGAAGCTATTTCTATGACAAAGCATAAAGCGTGTGGCAGTGCCTCACAGAGAGCCTGGCACATGGTGGCCACCAAGTCATACTTGGTTTTATCAGGAGGCCCCAATACACCTGCCGGAGGATCACCCCTGCTGTAGAAATACTTAGTTTCCGTTAAGTCATCCACCAACATATATTGTATCATTACAGCTACTAACTCTCTCGCAAAGTGCTTGAGGATTTCCTTTAGGGAAGACAATGTCTTGCCCGATCCTTGGTGGTGTTGGCAGGACCAGGATGAGATCCCAGCTCTCCTGACTTCTGGCCTGTTCTCTTCCAGCAGCTGCTCTTCCTCCTCCTCAGTGAGACGTAGTTTACTTGTATATGAAACAGGCACCCCACGTCTCGGGGAGGCTCCCTTACAGGCAAGATCTATGAAGAGTCTGTCACCTGCGCTCGGTAAATAGCGACAGCTATCGCTATTATTACAGATCATCAGCTTACCGAGAGAATTCACAGAAATGTGTGACTGGCTTGTTTTTCTTCCGAGAACTGGAGGTTAATGCTTGTTCCTTGGAGGAAGTTCTGTGGCTTAGAAAGAGAGAGAAAGAAAAATCATCTACCAAAGTGACCTTTTTTCTCCAACTGTTGTGCAGCGCACAGAACTAATTAGCCAGGTTCTATAATTGGGTTGAAGTCTGAGAGTAATGGGAAAAGTTGCTCTGTGAAGATGACACAGTCCACAGGGCTCCCTATTTATTCTGTCTCGGTGGCTTCTGTATTACATTTGTTCAGTTTGCTGGTCACAGGCTGGTTTCTCGGATGGGATGGCTTGGCAGCTAGCTCCTCTGGGCCTCCAAGCCCAGCTGTGGTCTCCAGCTGGAAGCTAGGATGTTGGGAGGGGCCCCTGCGGGGCAAGAGGGGGATCCTGGCTTTGAGTTCTTCTTTGATGCACTCATCCTGCCTTTGCTGGGGCAGGAAGGCAAAAAGCACAGATTCACTGTTGGGCAACCGTGCTGGGCCACCTGCCAAGGAGACGGGAAGGAGGAGCCCAGGGGAGGCAGAGTCTGAGCAATGAAGCTCCCCAAGCACCGAGTCACCCAGGGGGCCGCGGGGGAGTATTGTGGTGCTGTGGGGTGCGGAGCCTGGAGTGCAGGCCAGCGTGTGGTGAGCATCCTCCCACACCCGGGGACCAAGATGACTGCGCAGCGTGAGGCAGAAAACAGAACCCGCCTCCTCTCCATCTCCCCCGCC
The DNA here is from genome assembly GCA_963574885.1 of Lepilemur ruficaudatus. NCBI lineage: Eukaryota > Metazoa > Chordata > Mammalia > Primates > Lepilemuridae > Lepilemur > Lepilemur ruficaudatus. The sequence continues at coordinate 33,774 of CAUYRT010001330.1, forward strand.
GATGGGAAGCCAGGAGCAGTGGAGGGGGCTGGTCGAGCGCCCAGAGCCACCAAAGCCACTTGGCTTTTGAGCGATCGGACTTGGGCACTGACCTACAGTCTATGAAATCCCAAGAAAATAACCTCGGGTTCTTTAATTCTAGTGCAGACTTTAGATGATGTTGGAAAATAAGAAAAGGAAATGATGACCCAACTCACTTATTTTGCTTTTAATACACCCCATGGCATGGTTTATCTAGCCATCTTAATAGATGTGGTTTGCAGGGTGCTTTGTTTTTTAGTAGCAGCCACCTTGCTACCTATAGAAGCCCGAGGCTGAGAAGCTGACCCCTGAATTTGGCAGAGCAGGAAAATGAGAACAGCTGAGTCCTTGAAGACAGTGTCCAGCCGGGGCATCCAACCTGGAGTCGCCTCCCCGCTGCAGATGTCTATGGAGATACATATTTCACGTTGTGAGCTCTGCTATGTTGCATGTTTTGCTACTTGCAGCCAAGAGCATTCTATCTCACACAGCTCCTTCAGAGTCACTTCTGCCTGCCTCTGAATGAACTAAGGCTTCCATGTCACCCTCTGCATAGTTCCTTTGCAGAGTTTATTGCTAACCGTTTGTCTTTTTCTCCACACATCCATAAGTTCTTTGAGGGCAGGGATGGTATCTTTTTAGCCTGGAATGGGTACAGTAGCAAATAGTTTGTTACCTCAATGAATGGATGAATGAATGAAGTCAATAATGTTGGCAATTAGATATCATTGTGAATATAGGAGAGTGTGTTTCTTAGGTAGCCCCTGGGCCAGGAGTAGATTTCCTTGTCTCAGAGTCCAATGAGGAAGGAAGGTCCACTTCTGCTCCAGCCTTGAAAACTCTTGTGAAGACAGAAACATATTCATTATTTTTCTATATAATTTAAACCAGATAAAAGGGCCTCCTCCCCCAAAAATGACACACAGAAAACTTGATTCTCTATGTTCCTGGGTCCTTTTTTTTTTTTTTATTTTTTCTATCATCATTTCTCATCAGCACAAAAGAATATTCTTTTTGTTTTTGGCTTTACGAGAAGTCACACTTACATGGGTATGAAAAACTAAGATAAGTGTCTAAGTAAAGGAAACACCATGATTCTCTCTCCGTGCATTGAATGCTGCCTGGGGAAGCTATCACCCTTAGAACATACCACATCCTTTCCGTGAAAAACCCAACGAATTTTCAATGCTTTGTAGACCCGAGCCTGTTCCATCAGCATCCATGAGGTCAAAGGTCACAGTCCTCTCGCAATGAAGAGTGAAAAGGTCACCAAAAAGAAAGCCTTTTGATTTCTCTAAGAAAGGCCCCCAATCCCAAGCCTTTTTCCCCTTATACGTCAACTAGAAGAAAGAGGCAGATTTTGTAAAAACCATCATGTATGAAGGTGATGCCAGAAAAGAATTGCCAAGAGCAAGTGGCCGCTGCAGAAATGAGGAACCAGGCAGGTGGCCTCTGTGCTCTCTCCCTCCCCCCACACCCTACCGGTCCCCAGACTATGTGGGTCCCATCCTGAGTCCATCCTCACCTGTCTTATTGTGTTCCCCACTTTTTTTTAACAAAACATCTTCATTGACATGTAATTCAGATATCATACCATTCACCTGCTTGAAGTGTACAATTCAGTGGTTTGTTAGTGTGTGCACTGCTCTAAGCGGGTGACTCTGCAGATCCAGGATGCTCCCCGGCTCCTGCAGAGCTGCTCAAACTTGGGGGGTGGGGTTGGAGGCCCTATTAGTAACTCCTGTGCAAACCTGAGTTGTCTTAGCTGGAGATGTCCAAATGTAAGATTCATCTTTTCCTCCCTGGCAGAATCAATAAATTTGCATGATGCATATTAAATGTTTCATTAAAACCCAATGCTTGAGCATTTTCAGGAAGTTATAAAAACCCTCTGGAGGAGGTCTGGGAGCCAGGGTTGTGGGTGAGTTCACCAGGAAGGCCTCCATCCATCAGGCTCCAGGGTCCAACTTCGTTTTGTGAACCTTGGGTACCTGGGTTATCTTGCAGGTATCAGAGCTGCTTGATGTAATGACTTACTGATGCTCCGGCAACTGTTTATATTATAACCACTGGAGCCTTTAAGGGTAGAGCCACCAAACTCCCTCCAGCCAGAATCCACGCTGGTGTCCACCCGCTGCCCCCTCCCACAGTGGGAGGGAGCCGGGTGCTTAGCACAGAGCTATGCTGTAGAAACACCAAGATCCCAAGAGCAATTTGACACTTAAGGGGGAAAGTGCTTAGGCACAGAATTTTACTCTTTTGTTTCTAATTGCCAAGAAGACTGCCGGGGTCTCAGCGCTGGATGCTTTCCCGAGCGAGCTGAGGAGCCAGGCTCAGGTGACGCCCCAAGTGCTCTCACGCTGTGGGAGGAAACCCTATTTCGTGGCTGTGTTAATGGAACCCTCACTTCGTGTGGATGGATGGAATTCATATCTGAATGTCTTCTTGCTGTTGGAGATGTCCCTCGATGACGTACTCTGACCTCCAAAATAGGAGCTCTTCATTGCTCTTCATTGATTTTTTTTTTTTTTTTGGTTTGCTTATCCATTCATATGTTCACTTCACATTTCCGGTCACTCACTCATTCCGCCAAGGTCTGCGTAGAACCTACTATGCATTGTGCACTGTGCTTGTCCTGGTACTTGACCTTGGTTGAACATCTACTAAGTGCCAGCCGCTGTTCCAAGTGACTGACTTGCACCGTCTTCCCGAATCTCCACGAGGGCCCCGGAAGGTAGTCCTTTCCCCGACTCTGCCTTCGTCTCTCCGCCTGCTCTTCTGTCCGCTCTTCTTTTTCCAGTGGTCCTGGTTTCTTTCAGGTCCTACTTCCCTTTGCTGTGTCCTTAATTGACCGCCCTTTAAAATGGGCGGGTTATATTCTGAGTGCACAATCTCATATCTTTTCTTCTTGCATTTAAAATCTGGTTCCCGACTCTTGCTCCAGCATCAGTTTCAGTCACACCCACGTGGCTGTTGCCTCTGCAGCCATGCCTGCTTTCTTCTTCTGCCTCTCATGCTTTCTCCTACCCCAGGACACTTGCACATGCTCTCTCCTGTCTCCCAGTATCATTTTCCAAAACCCTGTTTGCCCAGTTGACTCCATATGCCCATGGCTGTTTCTGTATGGCTTGGAGCTAAGAGTATTTTTGTATTTTAAGGGATTTTTGAGAGGGAGGAGAAGGTGGAGGGAAGAAGGAGGAAACGGAGCACCAGTAGCAGCAGCCACAGAGACTGTATGAGCCACAAAGTGTAAAATATGTTCACACCCACCTCTCAGATGAGGGACTTCCTTCTAGTCCCTGGCCCAGTGATGCTGCCTTTTACCCGTGTCTGATCCATCCAGTGTCTTTTCTTTTTTTTCCAAATTTTCTCTCATCCCCAAGTTTGCTGGTATAAAGCAAACAACCAAACACAAAAAAATGCCTTGTAAAATGTAAACCTGATTATGCCTTAATCCCTCTTAACGTCTAAAGCTTCCCATTATCCTCAAGGTCAAGTCCAAAGCCCGTAACATGCACACAGGGAGCCTCACGGTCAGGCCCTGCCAGCACCTCCGCTGTCCCTGCACCTGCTGCTCCCCCTTTGCAGCACGTGGCTTGCAGCCCCCCCCCAACCCCAGCTCATACTTGCAGACCCCAGGACATGCCCTGCTTTCTCTCACTTCCTGCAGCCCACGTTGTCCTCCGACTTGTCCTTCTGCCAAGTCTCACGGGCGGTTAGGACTCAGCTCAACTCTTACCTCCTTTGGGAGTTTTTCTCTGACTCCTCCGGCCACCTTGGATGTCCTTTCTTCCTGCTCCACCCCCCTTGCCTTACTTCCATCCAAACACTGACAGCCCTGTGCTGTAATTACCTGTTGGAGTGTTTCTCTCTGTCCCTTCTGTCTGTAAGCTTATTGAGGACAGGGACAATGCCTAAATTCATCTTAAATTCCCTGCACCATTGATAGTCTATGGCCAATATCAAATACTTAGAAATGCAGTTGATGAACCAATTGAATGGATGAATGAATGAATGAATGAATGATGACAAAGGAGTTCATTTCCCATTAATAACATGGGAGAAAAAAATCACAGAGGGTTTTTTTTTTTATTTCAAAATCTAAAACTCTTTTTGTCTTCCTAATATCAAGACACTGTCAGCAATATCTTTTATGACTCATGGATGATTTAGAGAAAGAGTTTTTAATAAAAAAAAGTCTTTGATTCCCACTGATGGTGATGCTGAGTGGGAGGTGAGAAGAGACACTCAGGTAGTGACTGTGCAGGTAGCGTTTAGAGGTCCTCAGCCCTCCTTTTGACTAGCTCCAAAGCCCTGTGGGAGGCTTCAGGGTTGGACACCCTGCTGGCTCAGATTTCAAAGTTTGCTGCAAGGAAATTTTGAAGTTTGCAGCGAGGCATAACCCTAGGTATGTGGACGACTTGTCGAAAACACTTAAAAATTAATCCTATCTTGTGCAGTGCAAGCATAGTGAGCTCCTTATTCATTTATTTTTCTATTTGAATTTCTGAAACTATTATCATAATATAGTTTGTGCAATAAATAAAATGAATATTTGGCTGTCAGAGGCCTCTCTCTGTTTGGATCTCTGGACTGGAAATCAGTTGTGGAAGGAAGAGTGTTTTTCAGAGCAATATCTGAGAAGCCAAGGAGAGTTTTTTCAGAGCAGTATCTGAGAAGCTGAGATACCAGCAAACACTTAATGCACACCTGTACCGGTGGTGGTGGGGGGGGGGCGGGTGGAACAGGTGCTTCACTTCTGTTCCAGGGTATAGTGGGTGGTTAAGAGTTAGTGGTGGTTCAGATTCAGCCTGCTAGTTATCAACAGTGTTGTTTTGGACAAATTCACCTACTCTTCCCAGACCTTGTCTACTTTGCTTAAAATGTAATTGTTGCAGATATTTTAATGAGATGATGTATGCTCTGTGCTCAGCACAGTGTCTGGCGTGTAGTAAGTGCTCAGTTTATACTGGCTAATGTGGAAAGCAGAATTCTAAGATGGGCACCCCAAATTTATCTCCCTGTGAGCACAGTGAATGCTACTCATGCATGCTGCCCTGGTGATTATATTATGCTCCATGGCAAAAGGGATTCTGCCAAACAGACACAAGGTTACAAATCAATTGACCTTGAGAGAAATTACCAGGCAGCGGGGAGGTGTTGTCTAAGCTAATCCACGGAACCCTTTGAAAGCAGAGGGTTTTTCTGGCTGGAAGCAGAAAAGGGAAGTCAGAGAGACTCAAAGCACAAGAAGGATTCAGCATGGGGTTGCTGCTCAGTGGGAGAGGTAGGGGGCGTGTGATAAGGAATGTGGGCGTTCCCTGCAAGGAAATGGGACCTCAAATGCACAATCAGAAGGAAATTAATTCTGCCGACAATTTGAACGAGGTTGAAAGCAGATTCTCACCCCCTGGCTCCATTTAAGAGCTCTTCCTGGCAGACACCTTGATCTTTGTCTTGTAAGCGCCTGCCCAGAGACCCCAACGGAGCCCAGTAAGGCGTCTGACCTGCAGAACTGTGATGTATCAGGTGGGTGTCGTCGTGGCTATTTGGTATGCAGCAATAGAAAACTATCCCAGCTCTCATCATTACTGCCTCCAATAGACTCATTTCATGCTCAAGATAAGCCAGGTTCACTGATACTACTCTCTTTTGGTAGTAGGTGAAGAAACTGAAATTCAGAGGCTAAGATTCCTGTCTAAGCCCACACACCATGTAAGGGGGATGGAGGGTGATTCAAACCCAGGTCTGCTGATTGTCATTTCCACGTCTTCTGATCAGTCTACACAACCTTGGTCTAGTAGGCCCTAGTAACCTCCATGGTGGGGCTGATTCTGTGTTTACTTTCTCTGTAACCCTCTGGCATTGTACATGACAGGTGCAAGATTTTGGAAAAGGTTAGGCACAGCCACTGTCCCATCCAAAACCTTAGTGTGAGTAGAAACAGCCCTGTGGGCCCAGAGAGCAAGCTGAACCTAGGCTGCACTTCAGTCCCTGCTCAACCCTGGCCAAGTGTCCTTGTGCAGTGTCCATCCTGCACAACTGTGCACTGCTTCATGTTTGAGGCCAGCTACTCCTTTCCAAGGGAAGAGAGGCAGGTGCTAGGTAGGATTTGGACTGTGTCTGGTTCTAAGGTTGGGGCCATATTCCTAAGTCTCTTCTCACTGGCATTCATGCTCTGTCTGTGAACTCTTGGGCTTTCTGGCTGGGCTATATACCTGGCCACTCTTTAATAGCTATTGAGTGAATGGAACAAAATATTCATCTCCATCTGGTACAGCTGTGTAAAGGCCTGGATGATCCACCACTCCTCCCGGGATTTTGTTTCGCTTGAGTCCGGAATCCAGGAAATTGCAAGGGGAATGGTTATATTTGCTGATCATGGCCGACATTTGCACATAAAATATTGACTCAATTCTAGACACACCAAAGCTCCTGAGAACTCAACACTATTCTTGCTTATTTAAAAAATAAAATAAAAGGAATTTTTCACAGTTTAAGGGCTAGAAGACCCCTGGGTCACTCACACTCATGCATTTTCCTGTGGCTGAGACTGAGTTTGACAGCCTGGAGTCAAATTCAGAATTAGCAGTCAGAAAGTGGCTCCCTCTTGAATAGTAGCCAAATGAAGTAACTCAGAGCTAGAGCTAGAACCTTCCTGGGAGGTCAGGATTATCCAGCTACCCCTTCTACGAGAATAGGAACTCTGACGTGATAGAGCCCATGCTAACTGTTGGGTTCCAGATGCTTTATTGGAGTGACCTGAGGCAGGATTCCTAACTTGCCACGTCAGGACCCTTAGGGTACCCAGGGGACCACGATTGACCTGATGTCATGCACACATTCCTACTGTGAGGGTCTCACGAACTCCGTCAAATTCTCAGAGGCATCCCTGACTCAAGGAAATTGCAGGAGTGCTAAAGTGAAGAGTCGCCAGAAGAAGAAATGCATCTGTGGTGATAAAGGAGAGTTCCGCTACAGTGACGGTGCCTACTGTGGCCGCCACAGCCCGCAAGGCACCTCGTTAGCCAAGCTCAATGGTCAACTGGCGTTGTAAGGCCGGAGTTCATGAGAAAGGTCCCCCAGCTGGAGACCACGGACTTGGGGCCCCAGGAGAAGAGCCAGTGAGTGTGGAAATGGAGGCTCCATCAAAGGAGGGATTGTAGAGATGATATTAAGGTCAGGATGTTGGGAGATTCTAGTTTTCAACCTCTTTTCTCCGTCAAAGACGTGCCCCCAAAGGTCAGGAGTGGCAGCAGGCACTGTAATGCGCCACACACTCTGAGTCCTCGGGAGACTAAGCAGCCCTGCACGCGGGCTTCTGACAGCTGTCATTCAAGGCGGTCACAATTCCCCTCCTGCCACATGCACCTGGCTGTCTGCCTCACTGTTCCTTCCTTGGGGTCGGAGGTCATGCATCAAAGCACGTTTTCCGGACCATCCACAGAGCTGCAGCCACCCTTACCTTTTGGGGACAGGATCCAGCTGCATTTTGAAGAAAGATTATGCTGAAGAAAAATGACCAGGATTCTAAAATCTGGTTTCTTTAACATTTTTATGTATTATATTTATGGCTTCTTTTTTTCTCATTGTGACAGTACTTTTTGCTCATGACAGAAAATTTCAAAAATACAAAAAAAAAAAAGAGAAAGAATTAAGATATGAATGAAGATAATTTAGAAACAAGAAATACAAAAAAGAGAAAGAGTTAAGATGTGACTGAAGATAACTTAGAAATGGGGGTTGCTAATACAGTGTTTTCCTTCAAGTTATTTATTGTAATGCATGGACAAATATATCTACACAAACATGCAAATGTATAATGAAAAATATTTTTAGCAGAATTGGGACCGGATTGAAGGTACCTTTTGTATCCAACTTTTCACTTCATAATATATCATTGATACTTCCTGGGTCACTGAATGCCCTTTGAAAACTGTATTGGCCACATAAAATTTAACCATGTGATGATAAAAATAATTTATTTGATTATTTTGCTTATTTGAGGGCATTAAGATCCTTTTCAATTTTTCAGTAATATACCAACTGCCTTGATCTATCTGGTACATAATTGCTGAATATCTGATAATTTCCCTAAGATAAATATTGAAACTCAGAGTTGCTAAGCGAAAAGATATAAATATTTTAGGGCTTCGACACAATTATTTTTTAGGAAAGTTGCATCTGTTTTTGCACACTCTTGCTAATGTACTGTGTTGTGCAGTTTTAAAAAACTGACATCAATTTGAAAAAATGGCATCTCTTTTAACAGCTCACCCTTGATTTTTTTTTTCCCTTGAAAACTTTGCATTCTTGTTCCAAACTCCCCCCCACCTTCAAGCCCAGGGCCATCCCCCAAAGGTCTCCAGGTAGCAAACAAGGGACTAATTAAGCAATTCTGTATACATATCTACATTTGTTTATCTGTAAAGATAACCATATCCACCATATTCCTGTTCGCCTGGTTGCATGTACTACGGAAGACCGAATGCTGAGTCAAGTTTAATTTCAAAGAGAAGATGAAGGGCACCTTCTGAGAGCCTTGTTTAAATCTTTACTTGTATAAATTAACACTCAGCCGTAAGATCTTATGCCTGGTTCACAGCCAGGGATAGCAGGTATCATTTGGCGGATTCTCTTTGCTGAAAAGAAGAGAGAAAGAAACTGAAATTGACTAAGGTGGCACCGTATACCAGATTCTGTCCTAGCCTCCACTGTGTATATCCTTTCTTTTGCAACTCATAAGGTATTTTTTTCTCCATTTCCATGTACAGAGAAGACAATGTCAAGGTTAAGACCTGCAAGGCCTGCAGCCGGCACTGCAAGGACCAGGGAGACGATTCGAACCCCGGTATGCCCACTCCAAGTCACTATGCTATCACCAGTGCCTTGAGAAACTGTCCCTAAAGCAGATCTCTGCCCGCAGCAGCCACATGGGCAGCACACTCTTCCCTTGGCTTTTCCTCCTTGCTCTCTTGGAATCCTCCCTCCTCCCTCTGCTTCCTTGGCTCAGCTCCCAAATAAACTACCTGAACACGGTGCTTATTGCAGACTTTCCTTCTGGGATCTCCAAATGGACACATTGACTTAAATGACCTGCATCTGTGGAAGGACCCAGCGGGACAGGGCACAGCCCGGGTGCAGGCTTCTACTTTCTTCTTGGGTCTTCGGTTTCCCCAGAGTCAATGGCAATGTGTCCTGCCGTGCTGAACCTCTCCGGGGAGCTACACCTGATGCAGACGTTTCACCTTCCTCCAAGCTGGGCCCACGCATGACCACGAGTGAGTCACAAATGAAAGATGGAGATGTCTCCCCCAGCTTCTGGGCTCCGGGTCCCCAAACCACACTCAGGTTTTTATGTATGTGTTGGGATGATTCAGCGGAAACTTCTGGTCAAACGGATCACCATAGCAACTTTCAATAGACATCCAGCATGCAAATGAGAGAGTGGAAAGGAACACTTTCTCAATAGCCCCAAACCACCACCCTCATGGATTGAAGACTAAACACTTTGAACGTTTAGTGCAGAGTCGGCTTAAATGCCGGTTGGCACCTGGCTGGGTCTGCCGATGTGTTCAGATGCTAAAACAAGGCAAGCAAAGAGGTTTCTACACTCTGAATTCTGTGTCTAGCAGGGAAGACATCTAGAATGGAGGTAGGAGGCTGGGAGTCACGTGTGCCCTGTGTCATTCATAAGCCTCAGAATCTTGGCCAAGTTATAAAAACTCCCCGAGCTTCAAGGTTTTCTTCTGTGAAATGTGGATAAAACTGCTCGCTTAATAGGGACATGGTATGCCTGAAATAGTGACCAGAAAGTGCCCTTCTGAAACCTATTTTCTTTCTTCAGGCCTCAGTGTTTTATCGAATGTCACTTACGTGTAAAATGTGGTGTTGGTGTCTAGGGAGATAAATGTCAACATGGCATCTTCTCCAAAGGAGCTCCAGGAGTCCCTGAGAAGAAGGGTGGACAGGGGTTATGCGTCTTGGGCATGGCTGGGGTGAATCAGGTTTGAATTAATCTCAGTGGAGGCCCCTCACTTTAAAATAAAGTCTATGGTACACAGATTTCAAGTTACAAAGCAAATGGGGTGTTGGGGAAGAGGAAGTTATTTAATTAACACATTATTCATTGTGTCAGGAATGTCTGTGGCTACAAGCAACAGAATGACCAATTAACAATGGCTTAAGCAAATAAAGGTAAATGTTTTCTCTCTCTCATACACACATACACACCATTCTTGAGGTAGGTGGCTGCTCGAATTAGTTTAGTGGCTTAATAATATCAAAGCTAGGACCTCAGCAATTCTTTCTTTTCCTTCTTGCTTGTCACCTCATCTTGCCACGGTGGCTGCCAAATTTCCAGCCATCATGTCTACATTCCAAGTAGGAAAAGAAAAGAAAAGAAATTGATGATACCATTGGAATACTTGCATCTTATTGATGAGAACTGATTTACTTGGCAATTCCTAGCTACAGTAGAATCTAGAAAATGATTTTTCATTTTTTTGTTTGGGTGGAAACCCTTTGCCTGCCTCATAAGCTCCGAGGTGCTTGGCACTGGGGTTGGAATAGAGAACTATGAATTAGCCATAATTCCTGACCTAAGGAACTCCCAGTCTAGCTGGCGAGGCTATAATTACACCAATCAGACAAGAGCACATGCACTGGTTTATTGCAATGACAAGTTTCAAATTGTCTTCATCTGTCCTTTGTATCCTTAGAGAGCCTGATGAGAAACTAGGCTTGGGCTATTAGCTCTACTTGAGCAATGACCCCAAGGAGGAAGCATGTGTGTGACCCAAATTCAGAGGGTGGGAAAATTACTGTGCCAGGCCTGGCCCCGAGGCTTTCTGACTCTAGCACATATGTGCACAGTTCAGGTCTGCTGCAGGCATCTAGGCGAGGGGAGGTGTCTGAGGAGGGGAGTGAGGTTCTGTTGGGGTGCTGATGGCCCCGGCTTAGTCTCTCCCAGGAGGAATGTGAAGGTCATTCACGCTCTTCAGTACCGAGCCCTGAGTGAGTCAAAGGGGAGAAGTGGAAAGTACACAGCAGACGAGACTCCATTTGGACCTCCGGAGACTCAAGGAGAATCACACCCCTTGGGATTCTATCTGGTCTGCAAACTTTGTCCTACTTGGGTCCTAGCAGGAAGGAGCCCCCCTGGGTAATGGAAGGGGAGTTTTAATCAAGGGGATGTTTACAAAAGGAAGCCATGGGCATAAGAAAAAACTTAAGGGAAAGTATGATTTCCTGGGGTGCCAACTTCAAGAAGCCAGTACCACCTCCTGCTGCTCACTGGGGCAGGAAAGAGGGTTCTTCCAAAACCCAAGGAAAGAGAGAGGAGAGAGAGGGAGAGAGAGCAAGCTGGGTTGACAGCACAGCCTGGCCCCAGCTTCTGATCTCTTTCCAATGTCTCTTGTAGGGCTGACCCAAATGGAAGCCGGGCTGCAGAGCCCGGGGGCTCCGTTGGCATGTCCGGAAAGATCTTCCCTGAGCACAGAGGCAGGTGGAGAAAGGTGAAGGATGGATCTGGGGAGAGGGACAAAAACAAAAGAAAACAGAAACAAAACACTAAACAAAAAATTGAACAAGAGCAAAGAGACTATTTACACACCCCTAGTCCTTCATGCTTGTCCAATTAACCCAACAGTGACTGCTCTAGAAGCTTCCATAGAGCTCTTGAAAATGGCTCACACACAGGACAAAGGCTCTTTTGCCATGAGGAGTTCTGCCTTTGGAGGCAGCCCCTGACTGCCGCTCACAGCTGCCATTCAGCCCGGGCTCTAAAGTCAATGACAAAAGATTAGAAATACCCTGTATTGTGTTTGTCCAGATAGTTACGCTTTGGTGACACACTCAGTGCCTGTTCGATCAGCATATTCTTTTCATCAATAAATCAAGCTCCAAATCTTAAGAATATAAATTCTCTTAAGGGACTTGGGTTGAATGAGGGGGGTGGCACATTTGTCCATTTTTTCCTTAAATTAGTCCGAATCTCGAATGGTAGTGCAGGAGAGAACCGTCTGATTTGCAGAGTCAGTAGATATTTAACACAAACGGCTGGGAACAAAAGGGAGGGGAAAGTATTAATACCTACACACATCAATCGCATATGTATATTGATGTGTGTGTATTCATTTAATGACTTGTTTGCTCTGGTTGACCAATCAACTCAGTCAAAACAAAGGCTACAGTAGCCACAACCGTAGGGTTAATTTGTTTCTTTCACAAGAACAGTGAAAAGTGATGCTGGAAGATTCTGTGCCATTCTCCAGGGCTGTTCCTACCCTGGGGGCTAGGTGTAGGTTTTTGCTGCTTGGGAAATACGTTGCTAGGAGTGGTCAGGATTACTCCTGGTAACACTAGAGGCTCTGCTTTTTAGAGGATCACCAGTCATTCCAACATCGAGTTTCAGATTTGGCAAGAGGCATATAAAAATGTTCTCAAGGTACACCGACGGAAAAAAATCCAAGTTGCAAGGATCGACGTCGCCTCTCCCAACCTGCTTTCACGGACATAAACAGGGTGGGACGTGGCCTGGGACTCTTGGGGAGCAGGCGTTGCCTCTGGCAGGAGACTTGGGGCACCCGATAGCATCGTTTAAGATATTAACGTGGCAGCGGAGAGGGAGAGAGCGCCCAGTTTATGAGGAGATGTTTTCAGGTTAGGACACCGGCACGTTGAGAGGACATTCCATAGGGGCAAGTTTCGTTCCACAGCCATCCGCGGAACACCTTCTTCGTGTGCAGCCCTGCGTTGCATACCATTCCCTGCCCTGCAGGAGGGGCCCCGGCAGGGGCATAGACAGACAGGCGAACCTGAGATCACAATGTGGAATTGTACACCCTCTATGTGACAGAAAGAAGAGCAGGGTGCCTGGGCACCCGCGCCAAGTTGCATCACAGGCAGAAAGATACAGGCTTAAGATATCAGCAAAGCAGCTGTTCCCAACCCCCCCAAAATATTTCTGTTGGCAGCGATTTAAAACACGAATCAGTCATTATCATGGGAAAAGCTGAACTTCATCGGACTTCGTTTACATCCCTTCCAGTCTAACATTGTTTCCATTTTTAATTACGTGTAGTGCGACCACTGTCTTTCATCTTCCAGCTCTTGAAGCCTGGAAAGGCTGAATCCAGCCACATTCGGGAACACGGAACCCCTTCTTCCTCCAAATCTGTGGCTTTGGGGGAGATTTCGGAAGGGGATGGGGCCTGAAATGGGATCCTTGTGCTCCAGAAGCCAACACGGAAGGGCATATTGAGGAGAAGGAACAGCAAGTGGAGATGCCTGGATGCTAGTGTCCTCGGCTGCCAATCCTGGGGTTTCCGAGTCCTCCCCCAACCCCGGCCATCCCACATCCTCGTTCCTGTCGGGGTAGATGAGAGCTGACAGCTGCGGCCTGTTGTGTGTCCATGCCAGACGGCACCAGCTCAAAGTCCAGCCTGGAGTGAGGGCTCCAGACACGTGTGACTATAGCTGCTGTTGATGTGCATATTCTTTTTCTTCTTGTTGACATGTCTTGGAACACAGAGCATCCGTGTTCCCGCTCCACATTCCACGAGGCAGCACGGTGCCTTCAGGATTCCACACTCACACAGCAACTCATTCGCCGGGCATGCACTAGGTGCCTACTCCTTGCGTGTTGCTGGGTGCCGGGGCGGAGCCATGCTGTGGGCCTCACCTGATCCTGAGCTCGCTCTCTCTCCAGAGGTAGCCACTCAGGCAGAACGGTCTGGGGGTTCCTTCTGACACGGGGATTGGGGTGAGACCTTAAAGAATGAAGATTCACAAGAAAATTTTCCTGGAGACCAGAGCTCACACGGCAAATGACTCCCAGGGCTGTCTAGCTACCCTGCAATAAAAGTGCCCTCCACAAAACTCTCCCAAATGAATGAATCTTACCCTGAAGACAGCACTTCATTTTTTGCTTTTTGCAACTTTGCTTTCAGAAGCCTCAGTGCCGTTGCTGAAGGCAGCCCAGGAAATGCTGGCAAGTCAGGACAGGGAAGGTAGCATTTATTGCATGTCTACTGTGTGCCAAGCCCTGGCATTTTCCATGCGTGGTCAGCTCTCATCTTAAAGACTCTGGGTGATTGGTGAAATTACCTCCTCAAATTATAGATGAAAAACGGACACCTAGAGAGGCTAATTTACTTCTTGGACATCACAGAGCAGATAAGAGCCTTGTTAGAACTTAGCTATGCTCCACTTTATCTGGACGTTCTCTTCTCCTTCTATGTAATGTAAAATTGGCTCAGGAAAATTGCCCTGGACTTCAGCCAAGGGACCTCTAAGAAGCCATATAGGAAAGAGGATCTATGCTACCTGCATACACTAGCTCCTCCCCATGGATTTTCAATGACATCTGTGTTATTGTGGGGAGAATTCCAAGTATACTTTTAACCAGATAGGTCTCAGACTTCTGCTTTGCAGGGCTGGAGTTTGTAGAAGGAGCTGAGGTTGGCTGGGCCAGGAGAGGTGATAGCACCAGGTAGGTTGAGCAAGGCCAGAGCAGACCCAAATAAATATTTGCTAGGGCACATGGTATCCAAGGACTACTTAGAAGGTTCCAGAGGTGCTGGGACGGTGGGCTACATGGCCAAACATCACTACCTATTTCTGGACAGCACAGATCTAGCTGGATCGCCTTAAGAACGAAACCAGCCTGCATTCAGACTAAATAGTTAACTCTTCTGGGCTGGAAGAAATGATTATTCAAAAGTTGGTCCCCACATACAAATGCAAATGACATCCCGAGACACATGAATGCTAATTTCTCCCACGAAGTCTGTAGACAAATGCTAGTCATTAGAAACATTTCCGTGCATTTATATTAGGCTGTCCTCTAAAAGACTTTTCAGACAAATATGTCATCAAGATATTCAAAACCATGTAATCTTATCCGAAGTTTCATCTATCAACAGTACAGTCTTGGTCTCTCACAGCTGTGTGTCAGAACGCGCAGGGAGACTGCTCAGCTGATGCAGCGGAGCGGGGAGGGGCCCTCGCAGTCTTGGGGGTGCACAGAGCGCCCCAACAGGAGGGTCCGAG
This sequence comes from Lepilemur ruficaudatus, assembly GCA_963574885.1. Taxonomy (NCBI): domain Eukaryota; kingdom Metazoa; phylum Chordata; class Mammalia; order Primates; family Lepilemuridae; genus Lepilemur; species Lepilemur ruficaudatus. The sequence continues at coordinate 48,849 of CAUYRT010001330.1, forward strand.
TTTTCATGTGGGCCAGGCCTTTTTAGCCACAGGTGAGAGATCTGCGGTGGACACAGGGTGACCTGTAACAGAGTACGAGAAGAAGCATTCGGGGCTAGGGCTCCTTCTTCTGGGCATCTCTCTACCAGCCTGCCTTTGCACACCGAGATAACAGATTAAGTTCAAAGCAGAGTGATTGGGAGCTCAAGATCTTGTCTCCACCACATTCTGCAAGGCAAAATCTCCAGCCTGTAGACTGCTCCCGAGGAGGCCGGGGGTGAGCGGAGATGGTTAGGGGTGAAGTGACAGCACTTTCAAACGCCTGGCAGGAGGAGGGCTCTGCTTTAAGTCATTTCTCTGCATGTGTGCACGTGTACTCTTCCTTCCCCTCCCCCTTTCCCCTCTTCTTAAAGAAGGGTGTTTGGTGGAAAGAGTGCCCAGAGGACGCCTTCTTGCTATACCGGGGGGTGGGGGAGCTGCACAAGTTACTGTTATTTGGTTGTTTCCGGAGTGACCAACTGAGCTTGGGTCACTTTATTTAGTGTGTGAGTGGATGGTGTCTTTCGACAGCAATGGAAAACATTTTTCTTAATTAATTATGTAATAAAATGAATCCATCAAATAATTTATCTGTCAATCCACTCATTCATCTAGATGAATATTCATCTACCTATTCATTCATCCATCCATATGTGCATCCATCCATCCATCCATTCTCTATCCATTGATGACAATGTCTGAAGAACACAAGAATACGGCATTTCTATTATCCCAGTTCTGTGATTGGAGAAACTGAGGCATAGAGAGGTTAAAAATTTGGACTAAGCGCACCCCATTAATAAGGGATGGTGCTGAGATGGACTCATCTACTCTCGGGTTCACTCCTTTCAATCCATTAACAGCCATTTCTTGAATGTCTGCCTTGCACCAGGTACCAAGCCCAGGTACAACGGGAGGGGAGAGTTGTCTCAAATTGGTTCCTGCCCTCGAGGAGCTCCCAGTCATGAATCAGAGCCCAGTCTCATGGGACTGGCTATGAGTTGCATGTCTGAAAAGGTGTAGCCCAAATGTAATGGCAGCTGTAAGCTGGCACAAAAATTCACCAGCTGAGGTAACTGGAGTGGAACTGGCATTGCCAGGGTTACAGGACTCACCATCCAGCTTCCATGGAAACACTGTCCAAGGATGCCTTTTATTTGTGAATGTGTAAGCTATAAATGTCTAACAGCTGCTACTTTGCAAGGGGACTCGGGAAAGGATAGTCCTGGGTGAGTTCCCGCTCCTCTGTAGATGGGCATGGCAGAGCTACACTGGGTCCTTCAGACAACGCTTCTTGGAGCTGAGGATATAATCTGTGCCTGCTGGCTCCTGTCTGCCAAGGGCATGGATGTCTCTAGAAAGTATCACTATGTTGTAGTAGGCATTCTGAATGCAGGAAGCAGTTTGTGCAAAGACACGTAGCCTTGACTAATGATGGCATGATAGAGCAAGCTGGTTTATGCTGTTGAAGCGCAGGTAACATTTGATGGGGTGGGTGATGGAGGATCATAGGAAATATCTGAATGGTTGGAATGAGGCTTCCCTGTGAGAGGTCTTAGATGTCAGCTCAAGAGTTTGAACTTTAGGGAAGACTCAAATGTATTTGGGCAGGAGAAACATATATCCAGATTAGTTAGTGCTTCAGAAGGAGTACCTGGCAATGGAGGAGCAAGTCTGGAGGCAGGAGCACTAGGCAGTTAGCTGCTGCAGTCGGTGAGATGAGGTCCTATCCTACATCCAAGGGGCAGGAATGTGATATAGAAAACAGATTCTCAACATTTTTGAAAAGCAGGATGAAAGCGATCTGTGATTGATTGGCATATTGGGTGAAGGAAAGGGAAGCTCTAAGCTCAGCTCTAAGGTTTGTAGCTTAGAAACTCGTGTAGGTAGTTGTTTTTTAAATCTGCTTAGGAATCATGAGGGAAGAGGCCAACTTTAAGGAGTTTGAGATGCTCAAGGGACAGCCTAGTGGAGATGTCTAGGAGGCAGTTGAAAATCTGGCTCTGGAGTTCAGAAGATAAAGTACTGATTAGTGGTGGAAATTGGACAGACATCAGCAAATAGGTAGCATACATACTGATAATCACCATTTCTGCACCCAGACCAGGCATCACTAATCGATCATGGATTTCCTTTTCATTGCACCTGGCTGCTTAAGCACAATGATTCAGGCAAGCATTACCAATGGATTGAAGATGGCATGAGCACTGAATTCTTTTTGATGACCACCATAGAGGCAATGAAGAGTTAAGGGTGCTGAGGAGACACAGCTGTAGTCGAAAGAGTGTTGGCTCTGATAAAAGAGGGCCTGTGTTCAAATCCGGTTGTTCCCGCTTCATGGCTATGTTAACTTGCTAAGTTACCTAAACTCCCTAGGTCTTAATTATTTATTACAATAACATACTAAATGGTCAATGAATGCTATTTGGGAGCATGGAAAAGAACAAAGGAAACTGTGAAGATTAGAAGGTCTCTTCAGAGACTGCAGCAGTGTGATTTTCCTGGGGACATCTGGACTCAGCCAGCATGATTTGATGACACTTTTAATCACAGGATCTCAGCTGGCAATTGGGGAGAACTCTAAACTCTGCTTCTGTTTCAGATTCAGTACTCTTATAACATGGTAAGTGGTTTACATGGATGTTCCATTTCCCTCTTTAACTCAAACATGGTTTGGGGTTTGAATCTATGCATTTCTAGGACTTTGCCTCCTGATTTTTAACAGTTCCTCTGTGTGCAGTTTGGAAAAGGGATGGACATTTTGATTTAGCACGGCGACTGTTGGGTCTGAACTTTCTCTGCTCACCAAGAAGACAAATGGACACGTGTCGTTCACTTCCACCCAGGAGGAAAACGACCAAGAGTTCAAGTTTTTCAGATCAAAAGGTCACTTTTTATTTTAGGTTACCAACATGTGTTACCGGAGAGAGGCCCCGTGGCATTGTCTAGAAAAGCATGTTAAAAAAATAAATACATGTAATTCATTTATTTGCCTGGTTTGCTATTTCCCAATCATTCTCCTCAATCTAAAGACACAGTTACGGTTTTTTGGGTGCAGTGCAGCATAGAGACCCCTCAAGTTTACGTAGCACGTATCAAGTTTATCTGGGTAAATAAACGATTATGTTTTCTGACCTGCGTCTCTGCCTGCTCAGCTGGCCTTTAATAACCTTTGCCAGGAGAAAAGAACCACTTTATGCAAGCTTCCTAACCACAGAGAGGTTATTTCTTTTTGAGGGGTTATTTCTTTTTTCATGTTATTTTTCTTCCCTGAAAATGGGTATTACTCCAAACGCAGCGACTCGATTTCTTGGCTTGGGCACGGAACATCTGGTGACCTTGTCGGGAGGGCATCAAGCCCTCAAGTGGTGAAAAATCAACAAATGCCAAGAGGCTCATAAGTTGTTGATACTTTCAGCACAGTCTGAGTCTGCTGACCTGTTGTTGGCTTGGGTATGGGTTTCGTGTCTCAGAACATGAAGCCAAGGATATGTTTTGAGTCTTTACTTTGAATTCCTGGCTGGTGTGTTGGTTGGGGTGTGTGTCTGCTTGCGTGGGGTGTTGGTGTCATTGCTTGCTGTGCCTGAGAATGTGTGGGGATGTCATGGTGTGCATGGGAGGAGAGAAAAGGCCAGAAAGACAAAGACAGAGAAATAAGAGAACATAGATGGAACAAAGACAATGGTGGTCTCCTAAGAAGGAGAGTGTCAAGATTCATCTGTCCTTTCCTTGGGGGTCCAGGACTTTGGGTGTGGCTCTGTTCTGGGTTCTGGGGATACTGCAACCACCCAGATTCACAAAGGCCCTGGTTGCATGAATTTTACCATCCCGTGGGGACACTATCAATAAATGAGTGATTAAGGGAATTTTGGATAAATTGGCTAGTCCAATTACAGATTAAAATACTGCTTTTCTTCCCAGCTAGGTTGATTTTATCATTCTCCAGGGGCAGCCCCCAACTCTGAATATTCCTTCTCGGGAGTGGGGGTCATCTCTGGAATGCAATCTCTGGACAGAAAGGCTTCTACTTTTACTGAGATGACTCTATCCCATTTTAAGTTTGTTTTCTTAAATTCCCTTTATGTAAGTAGTTCTCAACCAGGGGTGATTTTGCCTCCAGAGGGCATTTGGCAATGTCCCGGGGGCACTTTTGGTTGTCTTGACATGGGGGGATGCTACTAGAATTCAGTAGAGGCCAGAGATGCCAGAGATGCTACTGAACACCCTTCCCGCCCATGCCCATCCCAGCATGCCCAGGACAGCCCCTTATGTAGGAGAATGATAAATCCCAAATGCCAATAGTGCTGAGGCTGAGAAACTCTGGACTGCATGTTCATTTTCTGTCTCCTCCACTGTGAGAAGATATGCCCTTTACTCTCTTGTGTCCACAGTATCGACACCTTGTAGATGTTCCATAAATATTTGCTGGCTGGGAGTGCCGCTACTAATGTTCAATACACAGAAGGTAGCATAGAATGTTTGCTGAGTGAATACATGATAAACTCCGGGATTTAATAGCCGTGTAACCTTGATGAGTCACCTAACCTTTCTAAGCTTCCACGACCACTAGATCACTATCCCCCTTCCCCCAACAAAGAATGATCAAGCCCAAATGTCAGTAATGCCAAGATTGGGAAACCCTGACTTAAGTCAGAGGCTGAGCTAGGGCACCCATAACACCAGGGCCTGTGTGTGTGTTTTTGTCTGCGTGGGGGTAAGATGTGCCAGGAAGCCTGGCACTACCCCTTCCAGAAAAGTCTTCACCACAATGATTTGTCTCTTTCCATAGGAAAACTGCCTCCCCCAGACAGTGAGTGTGGAACCCACACAGGCTTCTCTGGGAGGTGGAGGCCAAAGCTTTTGCCCAGTGGCTTGTAGAACCAAGGGTACGGGGGACTGATCTTCCTGGAAATTTGGGGCTCACTTTGGCAAGCTGTATCCCCAGAAAACCCTGGCCACCCAATCCCTTCCTGTCCAAGACCATGTATTAAAAAAAAAAAAAAAATTCTAACAACATTCAGGATCAGCCTGAAATTTACTCTGCCTGTAAATTCTGCCCCCCGAAACCACCGTCTGATGGGAATTCGCTCATGAATTCCCTGAGAACGGGATAGCAGCTCGCCCACTACCTGAAGGAGTGCGCTAGCTCTGCTGTCTGAGGCAAGGGGTGTCGGGAAGGAAAACAGAAATGAAATATCTGGGAAATCTGAGACATTGTTTTAAAACAACAGTTTTTTAGGGTGTTTGATTTACTATTCAACTGTGCACAGCTGCTGTTCGGAAAATAGGACGCATGCCAAGCCAAGATAGCTGGTGGAGAGGGTCGGGGGAGTGGGAACAAAGGAATCAACAGTGTTGTTTGCACACTTAACATGTTAACTTGACTTTAAAAAAAAAAAAAACCAGTGCAGCTGACCATTCCTGAGAAGCCATTGGCTCGTGTGTCTTTCGGTTGCCATTTGTTTGCTGAACAGCTATTTTCCCTGTTGCTGTTGTCTTCTTTGTCTTAATTAAAGAGATTTAGGGGACTGCCCTGACCTCCAAGTGCAAATTTTTAATCAGTGCTTTGACAATCGCTGCCTTCTTTTTCTTCCATTTTCTTCATTCTGGCATCAAAACACCCACCCGTTGACTTGGGAATTTTTTTTTTCTTTAAATTGAGGTGAAATTAACATAACACAAAAGTGACCATTTTAAAATGTCTAATTCAGTGCCATTTTGAACATTCACCATCTCGTGCAACCGTCACGTCTATCTAGTTCCAAAATGCTTTCATCGCCCCGAAAGAAAACCCTGTGTTCATTAAGCAATCACTCCTCATTGTTCTTTCTCCTCAGCCCCTGGTCACCACTAATCTGTTTCTGTCTGTATGGCTTCTCCTATTCTGAATATATCTCAGAAATGGAATCATACAATATGTGACCTTTTGGGTCTGGCTTCTTTCACTTAGCTTTAATGATTTCGAGGTTCATCCATGTTACAGCATGGATTGGTATTTCATTCCTTTTGATAATTGAATAATATTCCATTGTATAGATATACCATGTTTTGTTTATCCATTCATCAGTTGATGGTCATTTGGACTGTTTCCACCTTTTGGCTATTTCAAATAGTGCTGTTATGAATATCTGTGTACAAGTATTTGAAGACTCGTTTTTCAATTCTTTTGGGTTTATACCCAGAAGTGGAATTGCTGGGTCATATGGTAATTCTGTTTAACTTTTTGAGGAATCAAAAACTTTTACATGGCCTTCATTTCACAGTGAGCCTCAGTGTTCAATCAGCTGATACATCCTCCACCCAGGACGAGCCCAGAGTGAAACCTGGAGTGATCTCACGAGGCAATGCTGCCTTTCTACCTAGGAATGAGGAGGCCAAAGGAAGGAGGAGACCTCCATGGAGTTCCTCCTTTTTGAAATGAAGAAATAGAGATTCAGGGAGAATACGCCACTTGCCCAAGGATACAGAGCTCAGAAGTGAGAAGTCATGGACCTTATCATGTCCAGAGATCCATCTGCTTTCTTGAACAAGTATAATTAAAGCCATGTCACCAGATTCAAAAGGTGGTAGGTTCTCTGCCTAAGAAAGCAGAACCTTTCAGAAAGAAATGCCCCCAGCTCAAGGAGAAAAAAAATCCCTTTCCTTTTGTGAGGAATTTATCTGATCCAAAGCCTGACCACAGGCAAGGGGAGATTAACTGCAGCCCATGTGTCATGAGAAACAGACACTGGCTTTTTCTGAAAGATCATTCAATGACTTGTGTTATTGGGAATCAACGCTTCTCTAACAGTTACAAATTCCTTGCCCCTTGCCCTGGTTCATTCTCCTGGCCTGTGTTTTCCCCTTTATCCTTTCTTCCCATGGGTTATTCTCTTTTGTAGAGAAGAGGAGGAGGAGGAAGAGGAGGAGGGAGAAAGGGCAGGAGAAGAAGCCAGCCATCTCTGTCTAAGCATTCACCTTGCCTAACATAAATTCTTGTAATACATTAACACAGTCCTCCCAACAGCTCTGTGAGTTTGCTGGTGGTGTTATTTTTATTCTGATAAGAAACTTGCACAAAATTTCCCAACCAATAGGTGGAAGAGTCAAGATTCAAACTGAGAGCCTTCTGAATCAAAGGTCTATGGAATGTAGGCATTCTGCCAGGCCAATCATTTATCAATCACTTCCTATTGTTGGGTGTTCTAGCACACTGGACTTGGTGCTTTCCTACATGGTCTCATTTCTTCTTTATAAAACTCTTATCTTATAGAAAAGGAACTTGAGGCTCAGTACAGTTGTCCATATCTCCTGCTTAAGCTTATATAGCCAATGCCAGCTGAAGACACTTATTGTAGGGCCACCTGATCCCAAAGCCCTGTTGAATCTACCATACTGCACTATCGCTTTGTCCAATATGGTGCTGGGCTTATCCCAGAATTGGTTCCAAGAGGAAGGGCTTCCAAGGAATCCTGCTTGGTTGCATCATAAGTTTCTGACAATGTCATCTTACCGCACCTCTAGTCAACCACTTATTGTGGAGTTTGCAGAATCTCACACCAGGATGGAGCTCTTGGAGGGAGATGGTTTTCTGAATTGCTTGTGCTTAGTAGATTTTCCTAAGATGAATGAGAATAATCTTTTGATGAGGTGGCAGTTTGTCTCAGCAAGAGCCAAGGTATGGTATCTCTGTGTTAGCCCACGTGGGCAGCAGATATGTTTGTAAACACATATGCTTTCAAGGCAGGTATGTACAAGCATGTGTAGGCAGACTCACCTGAGTGTTTGTGCAAGTGTGTTTGTAAAGAGGAGGCAGAAAAAGATGTCAGAAGAAGGTTCCCCATTATGATTGATTTCTGTAGGTCTTGGGAAAGAAGAATCACCTTTGGGCTCTTTGGTGCGTGGGCTGAGCCCACCCCAAAGGGGCTTTATGGCTGGAAAAAAACAATTTCCTTGTGCAGCTGGCCTGGTTTCCTGGAAACGGTCTCCATCTGGCCTCAGTTACCTCATGCCTTTGTTGTCACTTACAACCCTGACCCCCTTGTTGGTGTGAAGCTCAGCTGTGCCATTTCCAGCAGCGCCAGAACATTGGATCTCCAAATTCTGGTTGGTGGCACTTGCCTGGAAGGTCCCCAACAAGTATGTGGAGTCTCTGTCTCCATTTCCAGCTTCTGATGGAAAGGATTTGGGTTGAGTCTGGGAACTGCATTTTGACAAGCTCCCTGGGTGGTTCTGATACAGATGACATAGACCACACTTGGAGAATCTCTGGCTTAGAGAGCTTCCAGGGATTAACTAACACCTGTCCAGCCTGAGCTCCTATGTTGGAGAAGGCACCTCCAGCATGCTCCATGATATCAGTGGGGAAGCCTCCTTCCTGGAACCCACTGTGTCCTGGCAGAGTCTGATAGTCATTCAACACCAACATTTGATTCTAGTCCCTCTTTTTGCTGAGCAGCTCTAGACACATTCTCAAATTACCTGACCCTTTTGTGGGAAACCCTCACCTTTTGGTATGGTGAAAAGCAAATGGTCTAATTGTGTGCCTCTTCTCTGAAACCAATTAAATAGCCAAGAACAAGAAAACATATACTACAGATGACATTCAGAAAACCTCTTTTTTCCTAAAGTTTGTAGTCTCCACTGAATTCAAGTATGCTTTCAAAGTTAAAATTCCATCTTGCTAAATGCACACTCTGGACTTTTGCAGCAAGGACTTACAAACAGCAGTGACAATTTTCTTATTGCTAAGAGATGACTTTTTTCAACTGCCCATGCAGAATCCTACCTCGGCAGGAGAGATTTTTGTTGTTGTTGTTGTTGTTTTTAACCTCTCTAAATAGGTGAAGGCAGGCTGGCTTCCAGAAACTATTTGGCAATCCATTTCTTCACCCTCATCAACCCAATTCTGATTTCATATGACATTGGAATGCAGCCTACAGCCCCTAAGAAAGGTGTGTGTGGGAGGGGGATGGGATGAGAGACTTATTGGACAGTGTTACAAGGATTCAAGGCTGGAAGCAAACATTTGACACTCCAGCCCTGGAATGCTGTAAAAATTTAATTAGGAGGATCCATTAGTCATGCCCACACGGAGGTTTCATACGGGACTTACAAAAATGCAGGCTACCGAAGGAAAGTTTCAGACCTTCCTGTAAATGCCATTTTCCTCATTATTGGGAAGTGCGGTCTGGTGGGACCATTGAACCAGGCTTTGTATTTACAAAATATGGTTAGGATGAGATTAACATCATGTACCGAAGGAGTTTTTGAAACCAAAAAAGAGACTTGTTTCCGTTGGTCCCAGCCAGACTGCTTCTGCGTCGACTGAGCTGAATGAGAGACGGTTTTGGTGCCCACAGTTTTGTATCGTTTCTGACTCGATGTTTCAGGTTTAAAGGTATCTGGGAGGATGCTACTCGGTAGACTGCAGTGGGATGAGCAAGCGTCTGTTTTCAAGTTGAAAATACACAGGCAGTTTCTCTAGTTCCAAAACAGGGCGTGGGGAAGGGCTTGAATTTCAGAAAGTAAACTGTGAGGTTTCAGGGCCTGCGATGCTTACAGCTTGATTTGCAAGCAGGCATTTTCCATGTACAAACACTGTTATTTTGATTCTAAGTCTCTGCCCTGCTCACTGTGGTTGGAAGGAGGTGGACCAGTGAGAATATTTAATACAATTAATCATATGGGGATGTTTGAAAGACATCGAAAATTAACTCAAGACTTGTAGCTCTTAATCAGTTTGAATCATGTGAAATTGCCCACATTGACCACGGGCAAACATTCCGTGTGATGCCGTCTAATAGGGTGCCTGGCACTCAACTGAAAATGAAAGGGTTTGATATAACAGTATTGTTCTAGGGCCACAGTCCCCTAGAGGTTGGCTGTGGGCTGTGTCCTCATCTGTAGGCATTCATTTATTTATTCATGTTATTATTTCAACAAACATGTATTTCTTAACACGCCGGATTGAGACATAAAATTTAATAAGACACAGTCCCTGCCCTAGAGGAGGTCAGAGTCTAATGGGGAAGACCAACTTATAAATAAGTAACCAGAGCACAGTACCATGATAATTATAATGTTACTATTTATTGAGTGCCTATGCCACAAGTCATTTACATACATTAGTTCACGTCTGTTTTAAAAACAACCCAGCAAGAGAGGATTTTTTGTTTTCTTTGTAGAGGAGGCAACTGAGATGCAGACAAATTGAAGAACTTTCTAGATGCACGGCTAAGAAATGACAGAGCTGAGATGTGAGTCCATGAGAGTCTAACTCCGTTAAGCCATGTTGCCTCAACAGCCTCAGATCAGAGCAATGAGGAGGTGAAGTGGATGAAAAAAGCATCTCTAAGGGGAAGAGGCAACAAGGTTTTGGGGGCTCTTGAGGGATGAATAAGAGCCCACAAATTAGGCAAGGAATGTGTTTGGGGTCTTGAGGGGGAAGCACTGCCACATTGTAACTAATATTTCTTGGTCAATGTGACATCTAGTTAAACCCGAGTTTGAGATAAAGAATCATATTTTATAGAACTAAAGATGTTGTTTCCCTAAAGGCCTTTGGGTGGCTCAGTTTTTGGAATCCTCTTTTTTTTTTAGTTTGTTTGTTTGTTTTTCTCCCCAAATTCATTGCACATGTAAAGATTTCAGGCATCATCTCATGGCCCTGTCTGGATCACTGGATGAATTGGAGAACCACTTTGGTATATGTGAGCAGAGAAAGTACATAACTTTGGGGAAACCAAACACCCCTGGGAGGAAATTAGTGGAGAAAGTGGAATGAGTGACTGGCACAAAGAACGCCCAGGAGAGAGGGCTGCAGGTGTCCGGATGAAATGCCCAATCGCGTTTGTGCTGTGGATGTTCAGAGACTGGAAGAAGTCAGACTTTGAGTCTTCTCAGGTGTTCCCGTCTTTGACTCTGGAGATCTTTGGTGTGAGATCCGTCACCATCTTGGTTGAAAACTCATTGTTTGGGGGAAGGGAGGAAAAGAATACACTACAGTCCCATGGGCCCAAGTTTTATACTTCCGCGTTTCCTGGGAATTTTGCAAACTTAGATTTATCAGTCAGACTCCAGGGCCTCATTCTGATCTTGGTCTGTCACCTAAAATCAGCCACATGGGACAAGGCTTCTTTAAGTGGATTGGTCAAAAGCAAAGAAAGACTCATATTGTGGCCCTAATTGGGCCTAATAAGGGCTTTAAATTGAGTTCCTTGTCTATGAAATTCCAAATAGTGGCTTTGCAGTGAGGATAAACTGGATCTTCTCAAAAGGGAATGATCACAGCCCAGGACAAATGATCCATTGGCCTCTATGGTTAATTCCCATCTCTGGTGAACCAGCATTCGCCTCTCCTGCCCTTTATTCTAGGGAACCGATCCCTTCCCCCCATTCTTGGGATTTGCACTGGTCTGACCTCTTCAAGTCCCGGCTCCAGAGGTGACTCAGCCCTGACCAAATATATATTCCACTATGCTTGGATTCAGGGGTGAGCAGTGCACTGCTAATCCAAGTCAACAAGCCTCAAGTCTAGGACTTTCTGGAATTATTGGAAAAAAGCAGCGTGTTCTACAGGGAATGCTCACTGTAAAGATCATTTAAGCCTGGAGCTTCCAGGGGCCGCATTTCTACACCAGGAGAAGCGGGCAAAGCATGAAGGCAGCGCAGAAGTGAGTGTGTTTGGGAGCTGTAGGAAGAAGTTCCTGATGACACTATTGACATATCTGTATAGAGCCACGCCAGAAGCCGGCATTGCCACTGGGCTTTTCAAAATGAGAACCAATAAATTATTTTGGTATGTTCTTAAGCTGGGGTGAATTGAATCTCCTGTCACTAACAATCAAAAGAGCCCTGATACTATCTCTATTTAGGGTGTCCCAGGCTTTCTCTAGATACCTTAATACATGTTATGAAATTCTCATACATAAAAACCGATAATGAGTTCGTATTAGTTTAAAATAGGACTACAGGAGGAGGATACAGATGTCATTGAAACCAAAGTCAATCACAGGACAGAGCAACTGATTGAAATTAGGAATCATTCACTGAATCGCTAGAGCTTGGCTGTCCACTATGGGAGCTACAAGCCACATGTGGCCATAGGACACTTGGTGTGTGGCGGGTCCGGATGCAGATGTGCTCTAGGTGTGACGCACACACCAGGTTTAGAACACTGGGCACATGCACACAAAAAGAATGTAAACTCCCCCATTAATGATTTTAATATTGGTCATATATTCAATTGATAACATTTTGGAAGTATTAGATTGTGTAATGTTTATTAAAATTAATTTTACCTCTTACTTTTTACTTTTTATAACATGGCTGCTAGACAATTTTAAATTACTTAGGTGGCCCATGTTATATTTTTACTGAACAGTGCTGCCCTAGAGCTGCAAGTGTTACAAGATTCTACTCTGCGTTCAACCTGAATCTCCGTCCCTGACACTCTTACCTTGGCTGTCCTTATCTTGAACTAATGTGGTCAACCTTGGAGAATAAAAACTGAATAATCAAATGCATTTTTTACAGTACAGCCCCTTAGATATTTGAAGGCAGCTCCCAAATTCTTCCCGTAATGTCTCTTTTCTAGCCCAAATGCCCCACGTTCCTCAGCCACTTTTCATATAGTCTAGTTTCCTTCTTCTTCTCTGGCCACCTTCCAGTTTACCAAGGATCCCCTTAAAATATGGTGCTTAGCATTCTTCCCGGCATGCCAGCTGTAGTCTGAGCATTGAGGTAGCTCACCTTCTTGTACTAGACACCATATCTCTATTAATATGGCCCGGTTGTTATTAACATCTTTGGAAACTAAGGCCGATACCGGTGGTTCTCAAAGGTGGAGGCCCAGACCAGCAGCATCAGCGTCACCTGAGAACTTGTTAGAAATACAAATTCCCTGGATCCATCCAAGACCTCCTGTATCATCAATTCTGGGGGTGGGACCCAGCAGTCTGTGCTTTAACAAGCCCTTCAGGGGTTTCTCATGTGCGAATGAGAGTGAGAAGCATTGGCTTGCATTCAATGCCTTTTAAAATCTTTTGCTTTCCAGCCAGGGGGTTCCTGTTTTAATGGCTGGATTTTGGGGGGACTATAATGCAGGAGTTTGCATTTGCTCCTGTTGGTGCATCATAACTTTGGCCCAGGGTTCTAGCTTGTCTAAGTGTCCAGAATGCAGGTTCTGCCATTTCCCCCTGTGCTGTGTCAAATGCATGTTGAATAAGCTACCTTTAGTCTTTATCCAGAGAGCTGATATGAATGACAGGCAACACAGACCCCAAAGCAGGGTCATGCTTCCCTCCATGCCTTGGGTCCCCTTGTTCCCTCTGCCTCCAATATGTTTCCAAATGCTTGAAAAGTAGTTGGGGAGTGGAATTAGGGGACTCAATAGGGGAAAGGAATTCCTCAAAAACTGATTTATGTGATTAACTGTACACCTCGGTAAATTCACTGAAAATCATTTAATTGTTCACTTAAAGTGGAGTAAAGGCATGATATGTAAAGTATACTTCCATAAAGAAAAAACAATATGAAAAAAAAAAGTCATCTCCCTTGCCCTCCAAACCACCTCTCCTGACTAGTTCAGAGAAGTATCTCCATCTAGATATCACCTCTCCCAAGAAAACTGGGTTTGGGGCTGGTCCTCTGCGTCTTCTGTGCTGACAACTGTCGGTGTTTGATAAATGATTCTCTCCTCTCCAGCAGTGGGTTTCCATCGGGGTGATTTTGCCTCCCAAGGGGCATTTGGCAATGTCTGGAGACATTTCTGGTTGTCACATCTTGGGGGTTAGTAGTGGCATCCGGTGGGTAGAGACGAGGGCTGCTGCTAAACATCCCATAGTACACAGGACAGACCCCTCCAGGAAAGAACCATCTAACCTAGAAAGTCACCAGTGCTGAGGTTGATGAGATCTGTCCTACAATGTGAGTCCCCTGCCTCTTTTGGTCACAATTCTATTCCCAGCCCCAACAGAGTGCATGGCCCAAAGGAGACGCTGAATAAATATATTTGTTGAATGAATATGTGACATCTCTCTTACTCCATGAGAAAACATGAGAAAAACCAACCAAGATCACCTGACAATTTATACCTTTCTGTTTGAGGAAGTAACTTGCCTGGAGGCTGACGCAGTCAGTGAAGGACCTATGGAAACTGCTTTTATTGGACAGACAAACTAGCTTCATAATTACCATACTCATGGCCAATTAATACATGTCCTTCTAAAGTACTTACAAACCACTAAAACATCTTCTTGTCTCTCTAAGTCGGCTGAGTGTTCACTTGTTGCCGTCTTCCTGTCCTACTAATTTTCCGTGTAATGTGATTTTTATTAGCTGTGTGAACTTGGACCATGTGACTTCTCCAGGCTCAGTGTGCTCAAAATGAGTGTAAACATGTCTGCCCTTCACTGCCTGGGGCCACGCAGTGGAGATGATGAGGATGGAGTCAGAGTATTTGTAAGGGACGGAGGGCATTGCCTGGCCTGTCACACAGCTATGATATCCTTAGTTCACCTTCACAGCAATCCTGTGAGGCCAGGAGCAACATAATGTTAATATAGTAGACTGTGAATCTGAAATTCCATCAGGACAACTAGTTGGATTTTTATCCAGTTTTCTGTCAGTGAAGGTAGGTTGCTTGTGTTGATGACTGATCTTGATGGCTCTGAAGAAACAAATTTCTCTCATGGACAAAGCTTTCCTAGAAGCTTCTGAAATCTTAAAAAGGATGTTTTTCAAACCACCCAACATGAAGCTCTACACGTTTGCATTCAAAGTTGGCCATGGCTTTGGGAGATTTCCTGATGTGTGGGCTCACGGAAGAGGGTCATGTTTAAACTGGTGATATTTGAATTCCTGAAGGAAGAAGCCAGCGCACACGGACACGGGAACCCCATGCTGGGGTTGAGGCCTGAACGCTCATTCTCCATGTCACATTTCCAAGCTCACTGTGTGGAACCCACAGCGGCCTGGAGCCAGATGTGGGCTGTTCTGTCGCTGTCGCTCTTTGGGGAGAAGGGCTAGGGCTGAGAGTCTCCCGGAGCAGCGAGGCAAGGCCTGGGAGCCAGTGAGTCATCCTGTCTTGGCACGGAGTCCCCAGGCTCTTGGGGGAAACAAACAGACTTTGTTGAAAGGGAGCTCTCCTGCATATGAATGGCCGCTAGTCAACTCTTCGGAGGCCTGTAACCTGGGCCTGCCCCGTCTTTGCCCTTCTTGGCCTGGGGAAACCGCCATGACTTGGGGGCGGGGGTGAATATTTGGCGCTCAGGCCTTTGTTGTCAACAGGGAACAAAGATGTCAGACCACGGCTGGAGAGGTATTTCCTGGGGGCCCATCTGGGGTGCAGGCTTCCAACTCTAGCTTCAGCTGTCTCCCCAGCACTTGCTTGGGGAAACAAGAGTCAGACTGGACACCCCATTCCTGAGTCCTCTCTTTGGTTAGCTGGGGTAGCAGTTGGGTGCCTCTTTAATATCGAAAGAACTCTCACCTCTGGAGCTCACTTTTCTGATGTTCATTTACCTTGGTCCAAGGAACGTCTCTGGTGCACATGCAACTTTATGATGTAATATTACGGGGGACATTTTATTTTATTAGCAGCTGTCATGAGAATTTCTTATGGGCAGACACCCACTTTTAGAAGAGAAGAATATTCAGAAAGGCCTCCTTATGGATAGGTGATGGGAACGGATCTTCCCGGGCCTGAATGTGAGCAGGCTGATGGAGAGGGGGACAGACTTGGGCGTTACTCCTGAGAGGGAAGGAAGAGGAAGGTGGGGCGTAATTGTGGGACGGAAGCTGGAGTGATGCTGGGAGATCAGCCCTCCGCCCCTGCGATGACCTTTCCTGGGGTTTTGACCCTTTTTGGAAAGACACTCACTTGTTTCAGGTGAGTGGGTTCATTTTGGGAAGTCCTTTAAGAAATGGGCTCTTTGTTCAGCTTGACGGGGCTGGTGCTTTATGAGCTCAGAAGCTGGGAGAAACGTGAGGAGATAGGTGTCGGGGGAATTCACAGCCATTCTGGGGACAAGTCTGGATTCTTGCAAGTCTGTGGAATTTGGGTTTGGGCTAATTTGAACTAAATCTCCCAGGAGTAGGGGCCCCGGATAACATCTGAGTTATATCATTAACGTCCCTCTGCGCATCACTGCACTGATATTGCCACATTTCTCCGTCTCTAACAAAGACTAGAGGTTTGCTCTACATCTGTTAAGGCTCTCTCTGATTAAGAGTATGAAATGGTCTCCAAGGAGGAGGCCACACACCCAATGCGAGGCGTAACCTTGTTTATTAGCTCCTCGGAGCAGTGCGATGCGTTGGGACAATGTGGTTGGCGCACGGTGGCTTCCACTCATTAACCCGCCTGGAGGTCCCAGCTCCATCTTGGCTGCTGCCAGGAAACAACGACTTGTCAGAACTTCAGGGGACAGCACCAGGTTCCAGCTCATTGGAACTCAATTCCTAGATGAGCACAGGCAGAGGAGGAAGCTGTGCTTGACTAGCCCCAGATAGGCCGAGCAGATGTCGTGCGGGACGCCTCTCTTCAGAGCCCGAGTGCTGGCTGGCTCATCACCCACACAGGGCCCCTGGGAGAGTGGCTGATGAGGGCCTTGCAGCGCTAGGAGCTGCCAAGCGCTTGGCTCTGCCCCCCCTCAACCCCCCTTCCCCCGGGATGGCCTGGTCCCCTGCCAGCTTGGTTTGGAAGGGGAGCTAGGGGTGGGCAGAGTCTCCATGGGGAACTCTTGCAAAAGACCCAGCAATGCTCTTGGATGCCATCCAGTTGTCACGGGCTGCGGAGACTTCGGCAGAGAGAGACAGAAGCTGGGTGCTCAAGGAACGCTAAGGTGCTCCGTTTCAGCACCGCCCTTACTCACGGGGAGGGAGGCAGACGTCAACTGCGTAATCCAAAACAGGTCTCTGAGCTGCTGTGGCTGGGAGAATAATCACGGCCTCCCTCGGGCCAAACAATTGCCTGCCTTGGAACTCAAACACATTCCAGAAAGAAATGAGGAGTCTGTGTGTGCGTGGCCACAGTGTTTGTGTGTATGTGTGTGTAAACCTTGGCATGGTCCACTGTGTATGCTCTCTGTGGGGTGAGCATGGATTGTGTGTGTGTGTATTTAATTGGTGTGAATATATGTTCAGTATGTGTGTTTGAGTATGGATAATGTTTAACAAGCATGTGGGAAGGTGTGCACGGTTGGTGTTCTCTGTGCGCACATGGACAGTGAGTGCTTTATTCATGTGCCTGTGTCTTTAACGCCCTGGGTGTTGTATGGCCATATGTGTGCGTGTACATGCATGGTCAATGCATATATTGTATATGCATGCTTGCATGTGTGCCCTCTGTGTATGTGCATGCGTGTTTGGCCACATGATTAGTGATATATTTGTTTTGGGTATATGTATGTCCTCTATGTGTGTGTTTGCACACATGTCCTCTGTGTGTGCTTAGACCATGAGTGTGTATACATATATACATATATATATATAAGGTGTGACCAAAATGCATCTATCATCCTAGTGGCTATGTTGTATGTGCATCCAATGGGTATGCATGTTGCAAGTGTATGTATTTTTTGCAAAATCACTGTATGTATCTCATGTGTGTGTCAGTTTGCATGAATGAGTGAGAAAGAACATAGAATTGGAAACAATGGACATGTCTGTGCTAACCATTTGAGGCACACTCAGCCTGCCAACAGCCATCTCAAGCCATCAGAGCTCCTTAGCAGGGTACACAGAGCCTGCCCAGTCACAAGCCCTTCTATTAAACTACTTCATGCCAGCCACAGGACATTCCTGCCATGTCCCTGTCAGGTTCCCTGGGCTCTGATCCTATGAAGTTGCTCACCGCTCCTTGTCTCTGGACCCACTCATGCTGTTCCCACTCTGGTGGGACAGCTCTCCCCTTCCCCACCTTTCTGACACCTGCTCATTGTTTAGGATTCAGCTGGCTTGAGTGTCCACACATCTAGGAAGTCCCCTTGAACGGACCATTTCCTGCTTTGTCTCCCAACTATGAGTGCAAACAAAGCACCTCTCACGTTTAAGGGCCTCATTTGCCTACGTGTCTGTTTCCCTGACCACGGGTACCCTCTAATGCGAGGATGACAACACCAGCCTCTGCTCTTTGAATATCACTCTATCCCAGGCCTGCTAAGCACACTCTCACCTCACAGCATCACCACTAGACAGGTGACTTTATCCTCACCTTGCAGATGGGGTCGCTGAGGCTCGCTGAGAGAGTCAGAGACTGTTAAGAAGCTGGGCAAGAGATCAACCCTGTGTCTGATTCCAGGGCCCATGTATTATCATAGTGTTATACCATTCCTAGGCTGGAACTTATTCTTCTAATAGATTCATTGATTCATTAAATACTTACTGAGCACCTACAATATACTAGGTGCTGTTCTCAGCACTCAAACTGCCTTCAGGGAGCTTGCATGCTAGTTCTGGTCCATTCTGCAAGGCTGGGATGCATGGTATACGTATCTCTGTGTTGTGTGTGTGTGTGTTTTCTATCTATGAGCAGGGAAGTCTCAAGATTCAATTTAACCTCTGAAAAACATTACCTGAAAGATCATTCGGGCAATCACCAAATTGAGAAGCTGAGATAGAACCATCTCGGAAGAGGAGCCGTGGAAGGCAGAACCATGGCTCCCTAAGATGTACACATCCTACTCCCCAGGACGTGAGAATATGTTAGGTGACATGGCAAAGGGACATGAAAGGTTGCAGATGGAACTAATGTTGCTAATTAGCTGACTTTGAAATAGATAGATTATTCTGGATTATCTGGGTGGGCCCAATGTAATCATATGGGTTCTTAAAAGTACGAGGCAGGACACAAGAGGAAGGAGTCACATGATGCCATGAGAGGGACTCCACCCAACCACGCCTGGCTTTGAAGAGGGAGGAAAGGGCCAGAAGCCAACACATAAGGGCAGCTTCTAGAAACTGGAAAAGGCAAGATAATGGCTTCTCCTCTGGAGCCTCCAGAAAGAACATAGCCCTGCCCACACCTCAAGTTTAGCCCAGTGAGATGCATGTCAGAATTCTGACCTCCAGAACCATAAGAGAATGAATCTGTGCTGTTTTAAGCTGCTAAATTTTAAGTAAATTATTGGGGCAGCAATATGAAATAGGTACAGGAGCCAAAGTCTCAGGTGAGGAGAAATTGGTCCTTGCATTAAGATGGGATCTGGATGGGGGCTTAATGGGACAAAGGCATAATAGAGGATGAAGTCTGTTGACCAAGAGGCATCAATGAGCATGTTCAACTTCTCATGCTCAGTAATTAATGGGCACAGGGCACAGAGCATCTGGTTTCCCTTGACTTTTATGCAGGTGTGTTTCAATTTCACCAAGCTATGGACAGTTATTTAAAGAGGCAACATGGGCTAATGTTCCTGCTGCTATTTTTAGGAAGAAAGCAAGACCACTAGGGACCATCAACCATCACCATGACTGAAAGACATACCCCATAATACGAACTTGACCCTAGACCAAAGCTCCCAGGACCTCTGCAGACGAGGCTTTGGTGGTGGTTAGCCTCAGACCTGAAAGAAGGTCATTCCCACTCCAAACAGATCCACTCAGTGTGATCGGCATCCCTGCTGCCCAAAAGCCCCAGGCGGCAGGGCCAGTCATCGTCCACAGCCTCCATAGCAATCAAAAGGATAATGACATACTTCCCACCTAAGCTTATAGCCAGGGGCCGAAAGAGAGATCCGCATGAAGGCTGCTACTCTCCAACTGGACTGAAGCTGAGGGACGACCAGGGGTGGGTTCCATTACTGCAATTAGCGCACTGTGTAAACAGCACTTAAGGGCTCTATCTGGGAGTTTGCGGTAATCTATCTGAAACAGATCACTATTTTATGCAGGCAGGAATGAGGGGAACTGTTTCCAAGTCAATTTCATAGTCTAGTCTGCAAAGGACCCTCTTCCTCCTTGTTCATGCCCTCCCCTGCCCTCCCCTTCTTGGCTTGGGGCCGTGGCCCGTCCTGACAGCTGTGCTCACTCCAGTGGCAAATCAAGCACCTTAAAAACCTGGCGTGTGGGAAGCTTTCAGCATTGCCTGGCCTCTGGTTAGTCCACCACGGTGGGGGTTTTGCTCCATTTCTTCTTTCTTTCTCATGGACAATCCCAATACTATCTGTTCTGTCCTTTGTAGATTTTTTGTGTTGTAAATACAAGGGATGAAGGCGCCGCCGTGTTTGCTGTAGAGGGAGAAGCCTTTGCAAGGAGTTAAGAGGTCCCAGGAGATTCCTATTGAGACCTTCCTGATTTTCTCACCCTTCCCAGGATCTGCAGGGTGGCCTGGTGGAGGCTACCATTTTGTCATCCGTCTGAACTCCGAGGAAAGCAATTCTGCTCAGAGATGGGGAAATTCCAATGACTAGGTTTTAGAAACTGAAATATGTTATACCTTTTCTGGAGACCTATTCTTGTATTTTTTTCAGTTTGGGGGTTCTTTGGAAGGAAATAGCCGAACATTGTCACAAAAACGTGTTAACCAGGTTAAAAAAGATCACAGTGACAGTATGACTGTAGCAGGGACATGGCTGACGTGCCCCCTGCCCTCTTCAACCTCTTCTATGTCATTTAAATGTGTACATACTTTTTATAAAGATTTTGAAATGTTGAAAAGCACAGTGCCTGGATCTTGATGGATTGTTAGTGACTCAAAGGATTTTTCTGCAACACCAAACGCCTCATGGAAAGTGGTAAGGATGGCACTTGTTGCAACAAGCAAATATGGCCCCAAACATTGCCAAATGCCCATGCCCCTCTGAAGAACACAATGGCTCCCGGTTGAGAACTACTCTCTTACATGAATGAATTTTTACAGCTACTCCAAAAGCTGGAGGTTTCACCCCAGACAGCTGAAGTGTCTTAGCAGAGACCACCCAGGGTCTAAAGAGTCTAGGTTCAAACTCAGCTCTCAGGCCCTCTCTCTGGGTCTCCAGCTGCCCCATGGATTGTTCCAGAACATTCCATGCGGCCTGAGGCGGGGGCGGCCCCCTCTGGGTTCTGTCTAGCAGACACAGTACTGTGGAGCCTCCTTTCTCAGCGTGCAGAAGGCTTCCAGATCTGGCTGCAAAAAGAACAACACAGTCTCTGTTAGGAAGAAAACCACAGCTTGAAAAAAAAAAAGTAGGGACACGTCTGATTCATCAGGATGACTCATACCTGGGATCACTGCTCTTCCACTCAGCTTCCCGTGGCCTGTCGCGGCTTGCAAAGGGCCACGGGGACTTGAAAAGGCAAAACTCCCCCCTCCAAGGCTGGGGACGGATCCACCCATCTGGGTGCACGGAGTGAGCTCGGCGCAGCCAGCCGTCAAGATAACTTTATCAGGGACGCGGAATCGGATTTCAGAAAATCCAGTGTGCGGCGTTGGAAGGTGCTTGGAAGTTTCTGATCCCGTCCTGGCCACCTCAGTGTGCCCCTTGTGGACAACTAAGGGTCCGTGGGAGCAGTGGGTGGCTACAGCGTGCACAGGAAGGCATTATGGTGATTGCTCAGCAAGGCCGGGGCTGGTGGGAAAAACAGATCTTCAGGTGCAGGCAGACACGGCTGATAATTATCCTGGAAAACGCGTCAAGCTGCGGAGTTCATCTCCCTACACAGAAACCCGTATCGCCACCGCGATTACATCAGGTCTCTGGGAAGCCTTGTGCGCGGTCCTCTATTATCTATTGATACATGACTTTGTAATCACACTCACGTTGTTTTCTTGAGGACAAGAGGGTGTGATCTTCTTGTTTCATGTGTCTCACATCTCCCGGTGCGCAGTTAATCCCTGGATCCAGCTCGCTGAGTGCCTGGCTTAACAGAGAAGGGGGTGAATTTCCACTACCCCCATTAGGGGTCTTTGTGCCCCATGAGCAGACAGTTGCCCAAATTCCACCCATTAAAAAAAAAAAAGAATGGGCTAATTAAGCCTGCCAGCCTAATTTTGCGCTTTCTAATTTTGCCCTTTAAATGCATCATAATTATCAGATGCAAAATACATTTTCAAATGCAGAGCCACTGATGGGTGTATTTTTAAACGTGCAGGGCTAAGACGGGAGTGAGCGAAGAGGCAGGCAATATTTTTAACTTGTATCATTGGTCAGGAAAAGGCCATTGTTTCTCCGATTCCCACCACTGTATTTGGAAGGAAAGTTGCATTTATTCCATGGGGCACTGAAATAGATGTTATTGTGTTGCCGTGCCCGGCAGTGCTGCTGGGTGTCTTGTCCTTTGGGATGTGCTTGGACAAAGGAGATGAGGTCACACCCTGAGACTCTGGGCTTCACGTTAAGGCATGGGGTACATGCCTCTGCAGAGGCTGAAAGAAGTCAGGGTTGGTGTAGACAGGAACTTGGAGCAGCTCTTGGTGACCACGTGATGCAAGCCTTCCTTATTATTATTTTTAATGTTTTCAATAACTTGTCTTTATTATCGACAATAGCGTGTACCCAAAGCCTTTGATTACTGAAGCTTTTGGACACAGCTGTTTTTCCTTCTCTCCAACCTATCCTAAAGAGGCATTGTTTAATTCTATTCAAAGTTAATGTTTGAAACAAAAAAAGTCACAAATAATTACATGCCATCTTACATTTATAATATATCTATGTCTTGCTCAGTGTATGCAGTCCTTATGAACTGTATATTATATATCAATATAGCATAATGCATTGCAGAGGGTCAGCATAAAAAATAACCACAAAGGGAAGGTTAGCATGAAATCTGGCACCAGGGTGTGGTTCCCTCTGCAAGTATAAGTACCCTTATTTCATGAAGCCCTTCCTTTTACAGACGAGGAATCTTCTCCTACTTTCTCTTCGGGAAAAAACAGTGCAGTCCCTCCACGTAAATCCACTGCTCCTTCTTGGGCCCTGGGTTTCAATCCAGGAGGTGCTGGCATCTCGCTGCAGGGACTTAGACTGCAAGGAGATCAACTTCCTTGCAAGGCTCTATACCAACAGAACTGTCTGGAAGCCGCTGGATCCTGTCTGGAATCCCTTCTACTTAGGTATAATAAAAATGATTCTATGAATGTCCCTCACTAAGAACAAGGGGGAGGATGGGGCTTGGTGAGATGCTAACGGATATGCCGCACTGCGTAACTCGAGTTTGGGGTATCTGGCCATTGCAACCGACCATCACTAGAGTCGAATTTGTCCAATATTCCATGATTTGTGGAGAGTTGATCATAATATGAGAATAGCAATGGTCATTTATCGAGTCCTCACTTTATGCTTGGCATGTGCTTGTTGCTCTACGTAGTATTTTGTCTCTGATGATACCAGTGAGAGGTGGGATATGCAGCTTTCTGAGGCTTCTCCCAGTGGTTCCTGCCTCCCAGTATTCATGTCTTTGTGCAATTCTCCCCCCTTGAGTATGGGGTGGGCTCAGTGACTGGCTTCTAATAAATAGAATATAGCAAAGGTGATGGGGTGTCACTTACAAGATTACAAAAGGCTGTGACTTCCAGCTGGCACATCATCTCTGGCTCTCTCTTGCTTCCTCACTTGCATGAAGCCAGTTCTCATGTTGCAAGATGCCCCGTGGAGAGCCCATGTGGCAAGGAACTGAGTCATAGCCAGTGGGCCACTGTGGCACTCAGTCCTGCAACCACAAGAAACTGGGTCTAGCCCAGTAAGTGAGTTCAGAAGTGGCTCCTGCTCCAGGTGAGCCTGGAGATGACCATAGCTCCAGCTGACACCTTGATCATCACCTGTGAAAGACCATGAACCAGAGGACACAGCTAAGCCACGCCAGAGTCCTGAGAAAGTGTGCAATCATCAGTGCTGCATTTTGAAGCCAGAGCATCTTGTGGTGATTTTTTAGACATCAATAGATAACTTATACAATAGCCAACATTGATCAGAGGCTTTGTTCTAGGCAGTTTTTACATATGAAGTTATTTGATCCACACGACAACCCTTTATGATTGGAATTATTCTCCCATTCTATAGATGGGGAAGGTGAGGCTTGGGAAGATTGTGGCTTGACCAAGTTCCCATAGCTTGTAAGTGGAAGAGCCAAGGTTCAAAGCCAGTGTTGAAGTGTCCACATTGCTTTTATTGAATGCCATGGGTGTCTTAGACTGGTTAGCGTTGCTATAACAGAATACCGGAGGCTGGAAAATTTATTAAAAAAGAAGTTTTCTTTGCTCACGACTCTCATGGCTGGGAAGTTCATGGGTGGGGTGCGGCTTCTAGTGAGGGCCTCCCTCATGATGTTTTCACTGGTGGAGGAAGGTGGAAGGGGAAGGAGGCTGTGCAGAGATCACATGGTGAGAGAGGAAACAAGAGAGAGAAACCAAGGAAACCAGACTCTTTTAAGCAACTCACTCCTGCGGGAACTAATTCATTCCCTGAAGGGTGGGAGGGTGTTAATGTGTTGATGAGGGATCCAGCCCCATGACCAAAACACCCCTCACTAGGCCCCGGCTTCCAATACCAACACCGTCAAATTGAGGGTCAAATTTCAGCATGAGTTTCAGAGGGGACAAACCATACCCAAACCATAGCAATGGGTAGTGAGTTTGATCCCCTTTGGGGATAGTGAAACTTGTGGTAGATTAATGTAGGAACCAGATGAATATTTGGTGGAAGCCCCCATATGGAGAACACTTCTCTTGGGATTACCCAAAGCCCCTCCCATGAGCAATTCTGCCTGCTTGGTGACGCACCTAAGAACTCACCACCGATGGGTGGGTTTTCTGTGTATTTGCCCTCGGTGCGCACATCAGGTCTCTGATGTAACTGGGATGGGTAGGAGGGGTGCTTCAGACTCCTGTCTTCTCTCCCCAAAACCATCCATGGGGGTGGTAAATCTACCCTAATTTAAAGGGTCTACAGGAGAGGAATGCTTCTCACAAGAAAATTTCAACAGCAGTTGGAAGCAAGCCAAGGCGGAAGAATGTCAAAGGGACTCTCTTCTGTCTAAATCTATGCAAATCAGTGGTTTGCCCTCCAAACACGAGTGTTTATCTCAGTTTCCTTTTTCAGCTGATTGAGCGATCAGAATGCAGAGAGGTGGTGACCCCCATCTGCACCCTGCCTCCCTGAACTTATTTGTTACATATGAACTTATTTGATCCACACGACAACCCTTTGTGATTGGAATTATTCTCCCATTCTATAGATGGGGAAGCTGAGGCTTGGGAAGATTGTGGCTCCTCGGAAACCTTGGTATTTTGACTCCACCCCCTGCTTTCAGTGGAGAAACGCAAGAGCCCCGGTCTGCCTGGCCCCTTGCACAGTCCTGAGAATGCCCTCCCACCCCATTCCTAGACTTTTCTTTGCACCCAAGTTGACTTCTAGTCACCAACTCAGGCTCTCTTGGAGCTAAAAAGCAGAGACCACTCTCCTTAACCCTCTGGAAAATGAAGCACACAGCTGAATAATACTGGTGTTTATCTGCATTTTATTCTTATGATCCAAGGGAGGAGCACAGAGTCAGGATGTTAATATCTGCAGGTTTGGGTGAACACTGGGTACTACTTTTGTGTCATGCTATAGCCAAGAAACCAGGGCCAGGGAGAGAAAGGCATTTGCCTAAGATGACCTAGTTGGCCACTTGAAGGGCATATCTTAAAGTTTGCAGACACATGAGGATTGGGACAACCTGTTACATAGCTCAGAAAGCTCACCCCACCATGCCGGGTGATTATACAGCAGCTGCAGTGGGTTCTTGCTTTCTCAGGCACTTTATATATGTTATCTCCATCTTCATAAAAATATCTAAGGCCACAGTGGTTTATATATTTTTTTTGAAGAAGTCACTGACCTAGTTAAAGAATCTGATGACATCTAAAACTCTTTGCTTCATAAAAATACATATATACTGAAAATTATATTCAATTTTAAGGGCTCCTTAAGGATCCACGGACTCCAGGCTAAAAACCCCTGCTTTAAGTTAAGTATTTTTATTTATCCCATATAGAAAATGATCAAGTTGAGGCTCAGAGAAGTTACGTGCTATGCCCGTGCACAGCAAGATAACATGTGCCCTTAAATAGAGATTGACTGGGCTTCCAAGCTCAAGTTGATTTCTTCCCTTGAACACACCGAGATGCAATGCCACAGATTCCAATCAGTGTCTGAGGCAGGGATGCCTGAGTCTTCTTTGAGGAATATCCAACAGGAGCATCATCTCCAATGTGAGGTCAGTGTTTTCCCAGGCCCTGGAAGCTCAGTGGTTCTTGGAGCACAGTGAACAGCACACCAGGGCTGGGTAGGTGCTAGATAAGGCTTCTTTCCATGTCCTGGCTGGAGTCACT
Organism: Lepilemur ruficaudatus; assembly: GCA_963574885.1. Lineage (NCBI taxonomy): Eukaryota > Metazoa > Chordata > Mammalia > Primates > Lepilemuridae > Lepilemur > Lepilemur ruficaudatus. The sequence continues at coordinate 75,136 of CAUYRT010001330.1, forward strand.
CCAGTAGGAAAATCCAATAGAATGGACCTGTCAGAGAGAAGGTTGCATCTGCCTCCTGTTTTCATGCTGACTGCGAATGGCGGGGTAGAGCCATCCTCCTATTCCTTCATTACCACCTTCAACATTTATTAAGTGCCTACTGTATGTAGTACACTGTACAAACTGCTAGGGATACAAAGATGAAAGTTGTCCTTCACTTAAAGTTTAGTCATACAAAAAGGTAAAATGATTACTATCATACAGGGTGAGCCCATATATTGGGTACTTGGGCAGGAGTACCTAATCTAATTTGTAGGTATCAGGGAATATTCTCCCCTCCCACAAAAAAAAAAAAAAAAAAAAATTCTGCCTAAACTTAGATGAGAAGGAAGGAAAGGGTTAGCTAGTGAAGGGAGCAGTGCATGCCCAGGCCTGGAGGAGAAAGAAAGCCTTGCATTTTCAGGATGTGAACTGAAAAAGTTGTTAAGTGGGGCTGGAACATAGACTGTGAGAGATCTGCAGAAGTTTGCAAACCCTAGTTTTTCTGAGTCACAGGGCTGCATAGACACACTGTCCATTTCCCTGTGTCTCTTTCTGAATAGCTGGGTATATGTTACAATGCAGCTCAGTGTGTATGTTTTGATTCTATAAATTTTGTAGCTGCAGGCTCTAGCAGTTCAGGGTGAGTGCAGTCCATTAGGTTTTGCTCCCCAAAGCTCAGGTTTTTAAAGGTCTATTTTCTCTGTTGGACATCACCTAGAGGCTCTTCCTTTGCAAAGTTTGAACTTGACTTTGGAGGAAGAGGGAAGCAAATGATGAAAGATCACACACAGAGCCTAGCAAAATCGTTTGGGTTGCTATAAGGTTAGGGAATAGAGGTGAGGATATTCTGATTAGAATTCCTGGCCACCTGCGTTGGAAGCGTTCACCAAGCCAGTTCTCATTCCTGAGAACAGGTAGAAAAGACACTCCATGGACTGAAACATTGAGGGTCTTAAGAGCATACAGAGAGCAGGGATTTGACCACAAAATCCCTAAATTCCCAAGAAAATCCCTTGCCAAAGAAGGCTTATGTCCAAGCTAATTAGAAATAAACCCCAAAAGCTAGTCTGTTACAGGTAGAGCAGTAATAAAGGGAGCCTAAAGTCAAATTTTCACATATTGCTATGAATGACAAGGTAGAATCTCAACACACACAGAGTAAAGGTAGCTTATTGCAAAGGAGGTGTTTGGTGCAACCTCCCATCCTAGGAAAATGCCACTCAGCTGTCCATAGATCATGGCACCTGGAAACTGGAAAATAATAATAATAAAAAAAGGTGGCCTGTCGCTCCCTACCTCCCAAGGCTCCTCCACCACACTGGCTGCTAGCCACTCGTTCTGTGCACCTCATGTGCAATGCTGGGCGTACCACTAAAGCCAGCTCATCTCTGGGCTCTCATCATCCAGCCTCGTGCCAACCACATGGTCTGCACGCAGTAACTGACCCTTGAAAGAGTGAATGGCCATGTGGAGAACTCACTTACACAGTTTATTCTTCACCTAAACCCATGCAGTCGTTAAAGGCTTCATAGACATGCTTTCTTTTTAATTTATTTATTTTTTATTTCAGAGTCTTATGGGGGTGCAAACTTTTTGGTTACATAAATTACCTTTGCACCGCCCAACAAGCATGCCTATCCCCCAGACAGCATGCACTGTCTCCCTTAGGTGTGGATTTACCCATCCCCACCTCCCCCTTCCCACCTGCCTGACACCTATGAATGTTCCTTTCCATGTGTGCACATTAGTGTTGATCAATTAGTACCAATTGGATGGTGAGTACATGTGGTGTTTGTTTTTCCATTCTTGTGATACTTCACTTAGAAGAATGGGCTCCAACTTCATCCCTGATAATACAATAGGTAGTTCATCAATTTATTTTTATGGTTGAGTAGTACTCCATGGTACACGTATACCACATTTTATTAATCCACTCACGTATTGATAGGCACTTGGGTTGTTTCCACATCTTTGCAATTGTGAATTGTGCTGCTATAAACATTCCAGTGAAGATGTCTTTTTTATAGAATGTCTTTTTTTCCTTTGGGTAGACGCCCAGTACTGGGATTGCTGGATAGACATGCATTTAAATCACTTCCCCATTACTTTCCAGCAACATGGCCACCTTCTCAGCATCAATATCCTCATGTGTAAAATGTGGAAAATAATTGGATTATTATGAGAATTACAAAGAGAACACCTGCAAAGCTCTCGCCATGGTGCCTCACACGTGCTCAGTAAATAGTCCAACTACTGTCATCATGATGATCATGATCATTATTATTAATATTATTTAACAGCAGTCCTTCCTCCCCAGATTTACCAGGGGAGGTTTTCACTACTGTTTTTGGCCTTGATTTCCTTGATGACATTTCTTCATCTTGATGTCATGGAGGGGAGGGAGATAGCCCAATTCCTGCACGACACTTCTTCCTCATCATCAGATAGTAGAAATGCCAGATGCCCTGAGATCCCATCTGCGTCTGCCACCATGAACAGGTGTGTCTGTCGCAGGCATTGCGAAGGTGTGCGTGGAAACCAGAGGAAGAAGATAACAGCAAAATACTCATTTACTCTAATAAATACATAATATATATTACCTGCAACATTTTTTTTCCTGAAGGTGTTAGATCTAGCTAAAAAAAAATCTGGCTTTAGTCTCTGGCCGAAGACAGATACCAAACAGGGGCTCTGACCTCATTATCTAATCTCGAAGTCTCAAAAAGAAACCTCATTCCTCGATGTAGTGAAATCCAAGAAGCAATGACGTGTAAGAATCTAGAGAAGGTCTCATTCTACTCACACATATGACCACATCCAAAACAAACACAGCGATGCCTACTAACATGCAAGGTGTCAGCTCGTGTGGGGTCCTTGGAAATTCAGAAGTTACCGTTGGCAGTGTCTATCCAGGCTGACTGCACTAAACTTGTCAGCAGAGGTTGAAGGATTTACCCAATTTAAATCCCTTTCATGGCCTCTAGTCTACTGTTGTTCCCTGACCTACCACAGCCCAAAACAGTCATTTCGCTTTTTTTCAGATTCGTGTTTGGCCGTTGTGCGAGAGCCCCACATTATGCAGCAAAGATCTTCAGAGACGATTACAGCAAATCTCCTGTTGTTGTCTCTCGTCTTTGTTCGGAGCCTTTCTCAAACTTCTGCCCCCCTATCTTTTAAGTTCTCACCGTGTCTTATTTAAAATACGTTGAGCTGTTCTGGGTTTATAAAGTGATATAGGGTGTTTGGCTCATTTTTTTTTTTTTAGGGGGAAGGAATAATTGTGGGCTTTACCTTGTCGCCAGGAACTATGCTAGGTACTTAATTACATTGCAGGGATCTCATTTTATTATCGTGATAACCCTGAAAGAATTTTACATCCATGAAGAAACTGAGATTCAAAGACGTTATTAACTTGACTAATATCACACAAGTGGTGAACAGTGGAGACGGAATTAGAAACGTTTCAAAGCTTAATCCAAATTCCACACAATTCATTACCCTGCTTTTTTATTTATTATTATTGATACCTGCAGGGATTTTGTTTCTTGTTCACAACTGCAACTGAGTTTTTCCACAGCAAAGAACAGAGTCACAGTGGTAATTCACAAGGAAGCAGAAAGAACCTCCTGTCTCTCCATAGTTTGGGAAGACATAGTGTTGGGCCAGAAATGAAATAATATCTACTCTTCATCAAAAAGAAGAGGTTTATGACAGATGTAAGAAAAGCAGCCTGTAAGAGATTTCCTTTTCAAGGTATAAAAGCTAGTGTTCTTTATCTTAAAAATACAAAATCAATTCAATTACAGCATAGTACGTACAATTTCTTCCCAGGTGCACCCAGAAGTTATTGATTTTGCATCTCTGAAAGAGAAGAATTCTGCTAAAATAATCATGACTTGGCATTTTGATAGACCCTGAGCTTCCAAAATACCCTTGTTCACTACCGAGGTGGTCCCCCAAGTCTTCTTTTGGGAACATGAAGCGTCTCCCTCGAGTTGAACGTTTCCTGCTGCCAAATCTGGGTCCCTCCTACCCAGAAGCCATCTCAGTTGGGCTCAGTGTGGAAGGTTCTTTGCCAAGAATTGCTGAAAGATTTGAAGAGTTTCAGAATCTGGAATAGCTACAAGTTAATTGCATTTAATTATGCAAGCCTAAATCATCAAACATCTTCTAGGTAGTTCGTGCTGCCTCGTAGGCACCCATGTATAATTTGAAGTTTAAACAATGCAAATTTCCCTTTTGGAAATCTTAACTAGTCTGGTGTTCTACCTAACGGCAGTTCTTCTTTTGCTGTTCGTGAAATGATTTTCCTATCTGCATTGAAGCTGTAGGTAACCAAAGAAACACTCTTGTTCTGGTAGGAGGCAATTTGCCCTGAGGAATCTGTGAATAGTTAAGCAATGAGTACAGCTACAAGTTCTAAAACGTTCAACATTAAATACACATTAAGCAACATTTCTTCCTCCTACTGGAGGAGGAACTAGACAAAATAATGATCTAGACTTAGTCTCTCTTTTCTCAAACTCATTTTGACATTTTTACTCTGTTCACAGACCAGTGTTTAAGAACTGCCCTTCTCTGCCAAGCTAGCCCACAGGTCCATCTATTAATAACTTTGCCACTGCAAAATTGCCAAGTCAGTAGAGAGAATTGACCAGCTGAACAGGTAGTGTGGTTTACTGGAAGATGAGGGGTTCTGTACCTTACTTGTTGAGGGGTCTTGGGACCCCAGAAGATCCCTAAATCTAACATTACCCCCTATAAAATTAGAGGATTGACTTACTTAATTTCTAAGGGTCCATTAGGGCCAATGTCCAATGTATCTACGGCAAAGTACAGAAGAACTCAGAATTCTTCCAGATATAATAGGGATGGAGGAATGGAGAAGCAGGGTAGGGGGTAATCATTAAAGAGGAACATAATACAGTGGCAAAGAGTTGATGTCAGACACCAGAGAGCCCTGGGTTCAATCTGTTTAGCCAGATACAGATTATGCCGCCTGGAGCAAGTTACTCCACCTTTCTTTATAAAAAAAAAAAAAATAACAATATTGTGGGAAAGAGGTAGGAATTAATTACGGTAAAATACAAAGCACTTGGTTCAGTTTTGAGGCAGAATGAGCCCTTATTAATTGCTAACTCTACGTAGAAATTTAAAAAGAAAAACTGGCATGTACCTGTGTCTCAGGGGTTTGCCTTCCGAGTCTACCTTCTTTGGTCTGCTCATCCTTCTATCCTCTTCTTGGCTGACTCTTTTTCTGCTAAACCTCTCAGATTTCTTGGTCTTTTTTTCCCAAAAAGCAATGCCAGTATATTTGCTAGTTGTTCAAAGTAGGGCTATCTAATTTCCAAATGAGTGATAGTTCATGGAATTCAGAGCGTGTCTCTCACTGGAAATTGATAGGGGCATTTGTTTGCTATGTAGGTGTGCTGGCCTCGAGCTGCTCTCCCCATTTCCCAGTGTATTCTACACACTGTAGCCAGATAATCATATTCCCCCAGACTGCAAACCTCTTTAATAGCTTCCCACTGATTTTAATTATTGATAATGTGAAAATTCTTTTAACACAGCCCTGCTTATTACAGACCTCACCAATTTCACCAGACTCACTCTGTAGCTCTGTTTTCTCCAATGAAGAGTTTTCTCCTGGCACCTTGATTATTAGTCCTCTCCAGGTATATTTTCGCTCACCATTCAAAGCCCAGCTCAAAAGCTTCCTCCTTCAGGAGGCACTCCTTAATCTTTACTCTGACTCCATCCATCCGAGGCAAGATCAGCATTTCTTAGTAAATGTTCTCATAAGCAGCCTACAGTGTACAATCCTTTCTTCTCTTTTTTATTCTTTTTTTTAGCCACCATTAGAGTTGAAATTTAACAATTATTTGTACAACCCATAATTTGAAGTTTATTCTCCCTTCCTCTCCATATAAACTCCAGGTATGGGCTGGGAATGTTCTTTCCAAGACTGCTGCGTCCACACTGCACAATCTAGCGCCTGGTACATAGTACGTATTCAATAATATTTAGCAAATTAATAACTGGCTTTTCCAATGGCAACATATACGTTTAAAACGAAGAAGGTTCATCCTGAGTGGCAAGATGAGGAGTTAAACGCTCATTAATTATTTAAAAAGTTAGACGTTTCACAGGAACAAAATGATCCTGAGATCCTGGGAGGCTCCAGGATGTACAGTTGTTGAAATGTCACCTTTAAGTCGTGGGTATTGATTTACAGTTTGCATTCCTGAGTACATAGGATTCTGTTCTAGCAGGGGGAAAAAAAAATCAAATTTCTGCATCTCCGTGAAGGAGAAGGCTAAGTCAGGTTTGGTATCATCTGTCGGAAGGGTGTGTGTGTGTGTGCGTGTGTGTGTGTGTGTGTGTGTGTGTAAGAGTTTTACATTGACTGGCATTCTCAGTGGTAAGAAAAAAGAAGATTTAAGCCATATTTTTTTTCAACAGAGATTAGTTTTGCTGCTTCACAGCTTCGATTGAATGGGATCGGACAGGAGTACTCTTCCGTACCTTGCTGCTTCCGCACAGCGCTGTTTTTGAGATTCATGCCTGTTGCGGTGTGTATTCACAGTTTGTTGCTTTTAGTTGCTGTGTAGTATTCTGTTGTCTGTGAATGTCATCAATTCTTTATCCATTTCATTTCGATGGACGTCGGAGCTCTTTATAATTATTTATGATCATTAATGAAGTTTCTATGGATATTCTTGTACAGATCTTTTTGTGTTTATGTGCTTTCATTTCTTCTGGGTAGGCGTCTAATTGGTATTGCTGGGTCGTAGAGTAAGTGTACGTTTACTTTTCTAATATTGCTGGACTGGTTTACAAAGTCATTCTACTCTTTTCACTCCTACGAAGACCACATCAACACCTGGCGTTACCTCTGTCTTTGGTTTAGCCACCCCAGTGTGTGTTTGCTATTATCTCGTGGTTTTAATTTGTGTTTTTCTGATAACCAATGTTGAACACTTTTTCATGTGCTTGTTGACCATTTGAATATATTTTTTGTTTAAGTTCCTGTTTGAATATTCTGTTCATCAAAACAACTGAGTCATTTATCTTTTAAATATTGAGGTTTAGGGGTGGCTTATGTATGTGTGTATTTTGAATGTGAGTCCTTTAATTATGTTCTCTGCTATTCGCTTTATGAAGGTGTCTTTTGAAGAGTACATGTGCTTAATTTTGATGAAGTCCATGTTTGTCGATTTTTTTCCTTTTATGGTTTGTGCTTTTTTTGTGGTTTCTGAATATACTTTATTTATTTATTTTTATTTTTTTATTGATACATATGGCTGCATATATTTTCATGATACATATAATTTGATACATTCATACAATAAAATCGGGGCAATTGTGATATCCATCACCTTAAATATTTATCTTTTCTTTATGCTAGGAACATTCAAGTTATTCTCTTCTACTTATTTTGAAATGTATCAGCCATTAATGTTAACTATAGTTGGCCTACTGATTTATCGAACACCAGGTCTTATTTCTTCTATCAGACTGTGTCCTAAGAAACTTTTGCACACTTTGCTGTTATGAAGATATTCTCCGAGTTTCCTTATAAAATATTTATAACTTACCTTTTATGTTTAGGTCATTAACCACCTCAAATTAATTTTTATATATGGTGTGAGATATAAGTCAAACATCATCTTTTTTTCATATAGATAAATTCCTTTCACCAATGAACTGTTTTGGCCCTTTGTTAAGTATCAACTAACCATTTAGGTCTAGGTCTATTTCTGAATTCTATATTCTGTTATGTTGATCTATTTTTTGAATGTGTATAGCAATGTAACATGCCATTGTGATTATCTCAGTTTTATATTAAATCATACAATTAAGTAGTATAATTCCTTCAACTTTGAAGAGCTTCTTTTTCAAAATCGTTTTTGCTATTTTGGTCTCTTGCATTTTCACATAAATTTTAAAATCTACTTGTCAATTTCTACAAAAGTGCCAGCTGGGATTTCGAGTGAGGTTGAATTGCATTTATAGAACGATTTAAGAAGAATTGGCATCCTAACCATATTTTTACAATCCAAAAATGGTTTACATTCCATTTGTTTAGATCTTAAACTTCTCTCACTCATCTTTTGTAGTTTTTAGCATAGAGGCCTTGTACATATTTAAATAAATTTATTTTTAAGTATTTTATATTCTCTGATGTTATTTATATTCTTTCATGTTATTGTAAAAATTAAAAAATGTTATTTTCAAGTTGTCTCTTATAAACATACGGAAACACAATTAATTTTTATACGTTGACTCTGTATCCTATGACTTTAATAAATTTATTTACCCACTCTGGTAGCACTTTTTTATGTTCATTATGATTTTCTATAAACATGATGATGTCACTAGCCAATAAGGCAATTTTACTTTTTTATTCCTAATACATTTGGCTTTTATTTTTCTTGTCTTATTGCACTGTCTGGGACTTCCAGTGAAATGTTGAATAAAATTGCTAATGAAAGACATCTTTGTCTTATTCCTAATCTTTTTTTTTTCCCGAAAATTTTATTGGGGGAAAACTACAAAACATTTACAGTACAATGTTTACAGTCACAATTTGTAGTGAGCTGATTTCCCAAAATATATTACCACTCAAAAACCTACTCTGTCAAAGTAGTCCAGAGAGTACATACATAGTGCTCCAACTGTATCTATGTACAACCAACACTCCATTTTAAGTGCACAATTAAATGATTTTCAGTGAATTTACTGAGGTGTACAGTTAATCACATGAATCAGTTTTTCAGGAATTCCTTTCCCCTATTGAGACCCCTAATTCCGCTCCCCAACTACTTTTCAAGCATATCCCATCCTTCCACAGTGTCCCCCCACGTCGCTCTGACGTGGGTTTACCCCCCACCCCCCAATTCCCTAGTGTTTGCTCCCACCCTTTGAGCACCATAGTGTTAATCAGTCAATACCAATTTGATGGTGAGTACAAGTGGGGCCCATTCTTCGGGTCTTGTGTCACCTCACTTTGAATAATGGGCTCAAGCTTAATTAAAGACATCTGCACCTGAATGTTTATGGCAGCACAATTCACTGGTATATATTCAAGTATTTTTATTTTGATATTGTTGTGAATTGAATGTGTCCCCCAGATTTCCTATGTTGTAATCTTAAGCCTTAAGGAGATGATATTAGGATGTTGGGACTTTGGAAGGCGGTTAGGTCATAAGGGTAGAACCCTCATGAATAGGATTAATGCCCTGGTAGAAGGGACCCCAGAGTGATGACACAAAGAAAATTGGCAGTCTGCATCCCAGAGGAAGGCCCTCACCAGAACTCAACCATGCCTGCTTCCTGATCTCAGACATCCAGCCTCCAGAACTCTAAGAAATAAATGTTCACTGTTTAAGCCACTAGTCTATAGTAATTTGTTACAGCAGCCTGAACTAAGGCAGATGTTATTGTAAATAGCATATTTTTTAATATTTTATTTTATAAGTATGATTAATATATAGAAATACTACTGATTTTTGTGTATTGATCTTGTAGGCTATAATAAATTTACTTGTTAATTTAATGAGTTATCTGTAGATTTTAATGTTTTTTCTACGTACATAATCATGCCGTCTGAGAAAAACAGTAGTTTTATTTCTTTGTTTCTAATCTTAATAACTTTAAAATTTATTTTTTTTGCCTTCTTGAATCAACTTAAACATTAGTCTTGATCTTGAAGGAAATGTTTTTCTTTTAAAGGAAAGTTTTTAATCCCGTATCATTAAATGTGCTATTTTCTATATGTATCCTTTTATAAATACCCTCTTTATCACATTAAGGAAATTCTTTTCTAGTCTCGGGTTGCTGAAAGTGTTTATCATAAATAGATGTTAAATTTTATCAAATTTTTTTGTGCATAAACTGAAATGATTTTTTCCCCTTATTTGTCCCTGCAAAATAGTAGATTATATTAATTTATTTTCTAATGGTAAATCAATCTTTCATAACTGGAATAATTCCAACTTGCTCCTGATCAATTAGTTTCATTATATATAGTTAAGTTTGCTAACATTTTATTTAAGATTATTGTATCTATATTTATGAGAAAGATTGGCCTATAATTTGAATTTCTTATGTCCTTGTCAGGTTTTGGTATCAAGGTAAGACTTGCTTCATAAAATGAGTTGAGAAACATTCTTTTTGTTTCTACTCACTCAAAAAATGTGTGTAAAATGGTATTATTTCATTCCTAAATATTTAAAATATTTTACTAATGAGGCAGTTTGAGACTGGGATGTTATGTTAGATTTTTTGTTGTTTTGTTTTTGTTTTCATTTTTGTTTTAAGGGAAAGGCTTTCACTTACCAATTAAATTCTTTAGTAGATATAGTATTTAGATTTTCAATTTCTTCTTGGTGTTATTTTGGCAAGTTTTGTTTTATAAAAAGTGCTTATTTTTTCTAAATGTTCAAATTTATTAGCACAAAGTTGTTCATATTTCTTCTTTTATATTTTTAATTCCTACAGGCTCTGTAGTGATGTCTCCTTTTCATTTCTAACATTGATAATTTGTGCCTTGGCTTTTTCTTTTAAGCAGTCATACCAGAAATATATCAATCTTGTTCATGTTTTTAAAAACCACCTTTAGCCTCATTTTTCTGTTACACATAATTTTCTGTTCTATTGTTTTCTACCTTTTCTAAATTGTTTTTCTTCTACCTGTTTCAAAAATAATTTATTATTTTTCTAACTTCTTGAATGCTTATATCATTGTTTTTCAGTCTTCTTCTTTTTTTTTTCTTCCAAAAATTTTATTGGGGGAAAACTATAGAACATTTGCAGTACAATGTTTACAGTCACAATTTGTAGTGAGCTGATTTCCCAAAATATATTACCACTCAAGTTGACTTATCTTGTTACATTCAAAAACCTACTCTGTCAAAGTA